>JASCZI010241711.1:38438-93149 GCA_036250425.1 Stylosanthes scabra
CTCTTGGTTACGAATTGTTTCTCTTAAAGATTAGAGTTTATTTGAACAACTAATTTTAATGCAGTAACCCTCATTTACTACGAAAATATTAATGTTCGAATTAATTGTGTTGAATATGATTGAATCATTGTAAAAAATAAATGGTTTGGTTTAAAAAAATTAAAGGGATTACCTTGAACAAACAACAGAATAAATTTGGTTATTCATTTATGGTAAATTTTATTATTCTATTATCACATATTTAATTATTTTGAAGATTAATTATTTAATTACAAATTATTATTTATAAATATATACAAATACATAGTGATTAATTTGGTGCCTAATTTGGGAGACCCTATACTTGGATCAATAAAAGAGCTAATGATGATATGAATATGGAGAGATTGGATCGAGGGTTGTGCAGTGATGAGTGGCTGCAATCTTTTTCAAATGCTACTATTCTCAGACTGTCTGAGACGGGCTCGGACTATACCCCGCTGCTGTTTGAAACTAACCCCCATGTTGAACGATCAAAGAGAAGATTTAAGTTTCAAGAGAGATGGTATGGGAATGATGAAGTTAAAATGTTGATCTTTGAAGCTTGGCAATCGACAATTGAGGGTTCTGCAATGTTCCAATTGACTCATAAACTGAAAATTTGTCGACACAAGTTAGTGCATTGGCAAAAGACTAGTGGTTCTAACCGAAAGCCAGAGATGGAAGAATTTGAACATAAACTTTAAGAACTGAAAAGTCAAGGGGTTAATGGAGGAGAAGAGAGCGGAGAGCTTGAGAGTAAATTGGAAATGGCTTATCTCCAAGAGGAAAAATTCTGGAAGGAAAAATCTAGAATTAGGTGGCTTCGGGAAGGAGACAAGAATACCAGTTTTTTCATCGCCAATACAAATCTAGAATCCAGAGAAATAAGATTTGAAGGCTTCTTGGACGGAATGGGGAAGTGGCTTCTACTAATTCAAGCATTGTTACCGTTATAGAAGACTAT
Source organism: Stylosanthes scabra (assembly GCA_036250425.1). Classification (NCBI taxonomy): domain Eukaryota; kingdom Viridiplantae; phylum Streptophyta; class Magnoliopsida; order Fabales; family Fabaceae; genus Stylosanthes; species Stylosanthes scabra. Next base: position 39,424 of record JASCZI010241711.1, read on the forward strand.
TTCAGAGATATTTTTACGGCTTCCCAGCAAACTGATCCTGAACCTTTCCTTACGGACTTTCAATCTACGGTTAAAACTTTCATGAATCATAACTTGCAAAGGTCAGTCTCTATAGAGGAGATTAAAGAGCCACATTTAGTATCAACCCTCAAAGTGCCTAGGAGACGATGGTATGATAGCAAAGATTTTTAAGTTTTATTGGGATATTGTTGGGGGTGACATTTTCCAAGCAATTAGAAGTTTCTTCAGCGGGGCCGTATATTGAAGGTTTTTAACCATGACCATATTTGTTTAATCCGATAAATTCTTAATACTACTTCTATGACTTAGGTGAGACCAATTAGCTTATCTATAGTGTTTTATAAAATCATTTCTAAGGTGTTAGTTCATCGATTACAAAACTGTATGAATAAGCTAATCAGTCCTAATCAAAGTGCATTCCTAAAGGGGCGCCTTATTTCAGACAATATTCTCATTGCTCATGAGTGTATGCACTATTTGAAAACTAAGAAAACAGGACTGCAGAATGAAATGGCCATAACTTGGATATGTACAAGACGTACGACAGGGTAGAGTGGAAGTTTCTGTGGTTTATGTTACAAAAGATGAGCTTCAGAGAAAAATGGATTTCTTGGATACGGAAACTTCTTTCTACTGTTTCTTATTATTGTCGTAGAAGGTCAACCCTATGATTTTTTTAGGCCATCTAGAGGTATCCGTCAAGGAGGTCCTCTGTCCCCATATCTATTCCTATTTTGCGCAGAAGATCTTTCCTATCTGCTACACAAGGCGGAATAAAACAGTGTAATCTAAGGAATTCAGGTGAATCGTAGATGCCCCTCTCTTAATCATTTGTTGTTTGCTTATGACTATATTCATTTTTTGCAAAGCTACTATGAAAGTTTTAGTGGTAAAAAGGTTAACTTAGATAAGTCAGCAATATTTTTCAGCAACAACACTCCTAATGGTCTAAGAATCCAATTTGCTACTAGTTTGAATATCACCCACATTGGAGATCAGGACAAATATTTAGGTTTACCGTCAATTGTAAATCGATAAAAAAAGCTACTTTTAATATGATCAAGGAGAAGGTTCAACAAAAAGTGCAGAGTTGGCAAAAGCATATGACATCTAGTGGGGGAAAGCATGTCTTACTTCGGATAGTAGGCGAAGCAGTGCCAACTTACACTCTCTCTTGTTTTAGATTACTAGATTCCCTTTCATCCGAACTTCACAGCCTTTTCTCCAGCTTCTGGTGGGTTCAAAAAGGTAATGAAAGACGTATGGCTTGGGTGAGTTGGGACAAAATGACACGGTCCAAGAAGGGAGGGGGTCTAGGTCTAAAAAATCTCAGAGCACAGAACCTAGCGTTATTGGGAAAGCAATTTTGGAGATTAGTTATACATCCTAATTCCTTATTAGCTAGAATCTTGAAAGGTAAATATTACCGTTATGATACTGCTCTAAATGTTGAGTTAGGAAGTATACATTCATGGGGATGGCACAATATTTTAGAGGGGAGAAGCATTGTTGAAAAGGGTTTGAACTGAAAAGTGGGTTCTAGCAGCAACATCAAAATTCTTGGGTATCCTTGGTTTCTTCCATCCACGGACGGATGTACTAAGGATGGTGTGGGGGCAAGTGCCCCATAAGATTTTGAAAAATTTACAAGTAATACATATAATAGAAAATTATTTGCCCCCATTAATGAAAGAAATTTGACCTCACTAGATACTGGACCAATAAGGCAGTAAGACAATAACAATTTTTTGATTTATAAAATAGTTATAAAGCCATATAGGCTCACATCTCTATGGCCCATCTACATTAAAACAATTAAAAAATTAATATAAACAAATAATAATTAAAAAACCTAATAAATCCTAGTTTGATAGTTTTTCTCTCTCCCTATCGTGTTTTTTCTTTCTTCTTCTGTGTGCCTGTGCAGTTTCCAACTTTCAAGCTTTTTTGTCTCTATTGTTGGTAAGTTTTTTAATCTTTTTTTTTTCTTTTATTAATTAATATTATTTTGTTTTTATATTTAAAAGAATCTAACATTTTATTTATGATTTTATAAATGGGTTTGGAATTTGCTCTTTGAACTTTCTACTTATTAAATTGATTGATATCGGATTCAAACACACATGTTCTTCAATTTCTGAAGGTTTACTTTTATTCCTTTTATAGCTTTTAATTATATTATTGTTTATTTTTTATTGTTTAATTAACGGTTATTGTATTTGTATAAGCAAATTTTATTACTATTTTTATTAGGATTGTTTTGTCAAATATTTTGTTTTCATATTGTAATTTTAGATTTTATAAAATTTTAAATTTTATGTCTATAACAATTTTATATTTATCAATTATTAATTTAGATTTATAAATTTACTTTTCTTTTAGTAATGGAGAAATATTTCAAAAGAACATCACCATTGGACGTTGGATATGAAAACAATTCATCAACCTCTTCTAATAAAAAGAGATTTATAGAATTTAAGATAGAAAGTCTTATAGCAGATCCTGGACAACGACCAAAAATTTCTAGTTATCATCCGAATGATAGAGATGAAGTTAGACGTGCATATTTGCAAAAAGGTCCTTGTCAACCAAGAAATCATGATTTTCCACAAACTGCATGTGGATCTTCTTTGTGGAGATTCAATCCTAATTGGTTTGATGATTATAGCAATTGGTTGGAGTATAGTATATCCAAAGATGCTGTTTTTTGTCTTTGTTGTTACCTAATGAAATCGACTGAGGGTGGTGATGCTTTTGTTACTCATGGCTTTTCAAATTGAAAAAAGAAGCAGAAACTACAAACTCATGTTGGGAGTCATGATAGTGCTCATAATCAAGCTTGGAAAGCATGTGAAGCACTTATGAAGCTCAAGCAACATATAAATGTTGCTATTGGAAAACAATATGAGCAAGTTAGAAGAAATTATCAAATTCATTTGACGGCGACAATTGATTGCATTAGATTTCTCTTGCGACAAGGATTGGTGTTCCATGGTAATGATGAATCAGAGGGTTCAATTAACCAAGGAAATTTTTTGGAACTTCTATGAACATTCTTGCAAAACATAATGAAGAGATTGCTCGTGCTTTCAAAAATTCTCATGGGAATCTTAAACTAGTGGCGCCTTCAATTCAGAAAGACATTGTAAGAGCTGCTGCAAGTGGAACAACAAAAGTTATTATCCAAGATCTTGGAGATGAATTTGATTGATGAAACCCGCGATATTTCTATTAAGAAACAAATGTCTGTTTGTTTAAGTATGTACGTAAACAAAGAAGGTCATGTTAGAGAGCATTTTCTTGGTCTTGTTCATGTTTCTAATACCAGTGCATTATCTCTAAAATTAGCATTGGAATCAATATTAGAAACATATAATTTAAGTTTATCAAGAATTCGTGAGCAAAGATATGATGGAGCAAGTAACATGCAAGGAGAATTCAATGGCTTAAAGAGTTTGATCTTAAAAGAAAACTCTAGTGCTTTTTATGTTCATTGCTTTGCCCACCAACTTCAATTAGCTCTAGTAACTGTTGTGAAAAAAAGTTGAAATTGCTTTGTTTTTTAATTTGTTAACTAATTTGTGCAATGTTGTTGGAACTTCTTGTAAATGTAGAGACATGCTTCTGGTTTGAATCAAGAAATGTCATTGAAAAGGCCCGGAGACACTAGATGGGGTTCGCATTATGGAACTATACTTAGATTAATTTCTATGTTTCCTTCTGTGATCAATGTTCTTGAATATGTTTAGGAAGATGAGAATAATTTAGAACAAAGAGCCGAAGCATGTCATTTATTGAATGTCATTCAATCCTTTGAATTCATTTTCAACTTGCATTTGATGAAAGATATATTAGGAGTTACTAATGAGTTATCTCAAGCACTGCAAAGGAATGATCAAGATATTGTAAATGCTATGGCATTGGTTGAAGTGTCGAAGCAACGCTTACAAAATATAAGAGATGATGGCTGGTCTCTCTTATTTAATGAAGTCACATTATTTTGTGATAAGTGCAATATTAGCATTCTAAAAATGGATGATATATTTGTGGCACAAGGAATCTCAAATTTGCATCACTTCCAAGTTGAGATATTCTATCAAGTAGTTGATAGATAACTTCAAGAACTCAACAATAGTTTTACCGAGGTGAATACTGAGTTTCTTCTTTGTATAGCTTGCTTCAATCCAGGAGACTCATTTTCGGCATTTGATAAAGAGAAGTTGATCCGATTAGCTCAATTTTATCCATTAGAGTTTTCTTCCACTCAACTTTTGGCACTTGATAGTCAACTTGAGAACTTTATATTAGATGTGCGTTCTGATGATCAATTCTCAAACTTAAATGGAATTGGTGTTCTTTCTCAAAAAATGGTTGAGACTCGAAAGGACATTCTTTATCCATTGGTGTTTTTTCTTTTGAAGCTAGATTTAATTTTGCCCGTAGCAACGACATCAATTGAAAGAACCTTTTCAGCTATAAATATCATAAAAAGCTAGCTTCGTAATCGCATGGGGATGCTTTTTTAAATGATTGTTTAGTAACTTAACATAGAAAGAGAAACATTTGATTGTATTGATAATGAAAAGATTATTGAATCTTTTCAAAATATGAAAAATAGAAGAATGAAATTTTAAGTTATATCTTATTATTTAAATTATTATTTTAGTATTTTAAAAAATATTATTTTATTATATTTGTTATATTTATTTTGCCCCATTTATAAAATTTTCTGAATCGGTCGCTGCATTCACCTTATCCTTTTTTCGGTGAATTTGAGTACCTTGCCTCAACCTTCTGCTCCTCCTGTCTTTTGGGTGAAGGACTTGATGCTTCCTTTTAGAATTTGGAATCAAGCTCTCATAAATCAAGTTTTTCCTTCTGAATTATACTCGTATTCTTTCAATTAAGATTGATATAGGAGGTGATGAACTTCAATGGTATTTGAATAAATCTAAAGTATACGATGAAGCCTCTGGGTATCATCACATTGCTTACCAATTTTTTCATGCTAGTTTGGATTTTTGCCCAAATATAATAATGAAACAACAACTATGGACTAATATGTGGAAATTGAAGATTCTCTACAAGATTCAGATTTTCTTCTGGAAATTATTTCATGAAAGACTCCCTGTCCTACGCCTTCTCCACGCACGCTTTCCAACCACCAGTGCTATCTGCACCCGTTATCAACAGGAAGAAGATAGTATCAATCACTGAGCATCAGTAAATGTCCGAAAGCTAAAAAAGTTTGGGAGATTAGCCAATTTCGTTTATGGTGGATGGAATTTCTGTCATCCATATTGCATCACGGTGAAGGGCAACGTACAATTGAACTGGCTGCTACTCTTTGTTGGCACATTTGGAAGGCAAGAAACTTGTGGGTTTTTGAAGCAAAGAACACAAGTCCAGAGCAAATTCTTAAAAATTCCAACAAGCTCCATCAGCAGCTCCTTGGCAATTCCACTCTTCCTTGGCATTAATATTTCATCTATTATTCTTCTTCTCTAAGCTTCTCTAAGCAATTGTCTTATTTTGCACGTTTAGTAGTCCTTTGGAAAATACCCACTTCTTTTATGCTTTGTCCTGACTTTTGGACTATGTTTTTTCCTTTAATTATTTGGAATGAAATTACCTTATCTTTGGAAAAAAAAAAATTTGGTGCCTAATTAATAAGTGAAGATTATAAAGAGCATTATGTTTTTTTTTTTATCAAAGATATGTTGGAGGAAGATTCGAATCCGAAACTTTTAATAGAAAAATGGGACAAATGTCATTTGAGATACAATTCATTGGACAAAGAGCATTGTATTTTCACTACAATCATTTTGAATAAATTCATAGAAGTTAAAAAAAAAAGCATGTTAGTTAATATAAGCGGTTGTCAAGAGGATTTCATTCATATAAACTTTAAATCTTTTCAATTTTAAACTCATAAGAGAGCATGCTAATTATACAAGCTGATTCACCAGTTCATGACATCTGATCTGAAATACAAGGTAGAGGGAGAAACCAGTAAAATGTGAGTTGTCTTTCCCCTTTTAATGTAGCATACAACTTGTATATTATTGAGATGATGTATTATTCAATTCTTCACATTCAGGTTCATATTGATTTTGATTCTCTTGTTTCGCTGCAGAAAACAATTAGCCCCCAACATTCTCATCACCATATTATACAACTCTTCCATATAATTTCTACGATAATAAAAATATAAAAATAAAATAAAAAAAGATCAAGCTTGAGTGGGACTCGGCAGCTATAGAATTTAGAAAGTCACATGTTTAAGGAGAATAATATTCCATAGCAAGAGTCCTCCTAATAATAGAGAGATCCTGTAGAGAAAAAAAAAAAAGAAGGGAGAATTATGACAAAACAGAGGAAGCCAATTGACAAAGATTTTTCCATGTATATCTGTAACTGAAGAAGTAAAAAGGGTATAAATCATATTCATATATACCTTGCCACCAGTTTCCTCTTGAAGCACTTCCTGAATCATCTTCTCCCCCATCCTTCTTGTACTAATCAGTAATTTAAATTAATACCATCATATAAGTGAATAAATCAAAATAATTTCTTTTATTTATTTAGTTTAATTTGTCTTTTCTTTCTATCTATAAAGTAAAGTGTGTGTGTGAGAGATTTTACTTATTAATTCATCTTATTTATTATTTAATAAAATATAGTAAATGTTTTATCAGATATTTTTAATAATTTTAACTATTCATTTCAATAAACAATATATATTATGATCAAAATCAATAACTAAAACTAGTAACACCAAATATATACTTTGGTTTCTAATATTTGGTGCAAAATCTAAATTAGTCTCTAATATTTCATTTGTATTATTTTAGTCCTAATTAAAAAATTTCAAATATCATATTTTAATCTAATATATTCTTAAATGATATTAATGTTGACCAAAGAATACAAATACACTCACCAAAGAATTCAATCCGGAATTTTGAGTAGTTTGAGGATGAGAGTATATGTCCTGGCCACCATAATAGATTGATGAACTAAGGTGGCAAGGTTGAACTCTTTGTTCCTCATATATGGAACTCATCATATCCTTATTTTTTGTGTTAGTAAGAGTTTCACCATCATTGCCCTTGTAGTTGTGTGTATCATCTGCATTAATAAACACAATAATAGCGGCACTCTATGAGACTTAAGGAAAATAAAGTAAAATTGATGAGGATATATAAGGAAAATAGGGAATGAGCTAGCTTCTGTGTAACTTTTTGGGTGAACAGTCAAACATTACCGAAAATGACATATTCTTGCCAAATTTATGGAATCAAATTACATAGGTAGAAAGAACAAAATTGTTTATACAAGCCTTGTATACTAATTTGATATATGTTTCTTTATTTTTAAATAAGATATTGGATTCACATAAGATAATTCTCATACTCTATTTAAGAATAATAAATATAGTTAAAAACTATTAATTCAACATTTTAATTATTCAACGTATAAAATTATAATAACTGTAAAATTAGTCACATATATTATACATAAGTCTTGTAAATAAGAAAACAAAAAAATGTTTTGTAAATAGCAAAAAATAATTATAATTTTATTTGCATATCAAAATCAGTCAGTATATATATATTAAAATACTAAAATTAAGTTAAACTATACATATATTTTATATTTCAATGTGTATTATATATTAGTGGTTGATTTAGTGACTAATTTTGTTGTATAGCTAGCCTATGAAATAAATATATTACATGAATATAGATCATAAGAGACATTTTAGAAGAAAAAGAAAATTGTACACTAAACTAAATGGTATGCATTTAACGTGTAATATAAATTACATTCTTCATAAAATTTGGAAATAAATAATAAAAAACAATATATTATTAGAATTAACATAAATATAGTGTTGACTGTTGAGTGAGAGTAATAACTAATAATAAGTAATAACTGATAAATACCAGGTATAACCGTTTTTGAGGTTGCAGTTTTTTCGGTCACTTGAAAGCGCCGAGATTCTCTCCCTAAAACCTGAAACAGAATCATTGATGAAAACAAACTCAGAGCTCCTTCAACTTTCAACTTTCTCCATTTAATCAGTTCCCAACTTCAAAATTCAAGTTGTTAACTTCAAATGTTAGCTGAATTCATCCATGTAGAGTTAAAATCCATTGTTGCTTTTGCAAATTGCATCGAACTAGTGTCCGACTTTTTCATTACACTAATATAATATTACCTCCAGCATTAGGAAAAATGGCACTACCCTGGTCACTGATGCACCGTGTTGTGGGCATTCTATCAAAAGGTGTTACGGATTAACCGCAATTTTTTTTTACCGCCGGAACTATATTAGTGCAATTGAAAAAGCGACGACTAATTCGGTGTCATTATTATCATGAAAATGAAATGCAGAAAAACAGGGAAATTTCAAATTAATTGAACATTCCACGATCAGAAAGAAAAACCTTAGACGATGGAGGGAATAGAGATGCTAAAATTCCAGAAGAAGAAGAAGATGTTCGTTTGGACTGGTCGGATCCAAAGAGTTCAGAGGTGAAAGAAGACGAAGATGAAGATGAAGCCGAATCAAATTGGGTCTTTGCTTCCATTATTAATAGAACTCTTAGAAGGATTAAGCTTCTGCTGCTTCAACCCTCCTTAAAACAAAGTCAATTTTTTTTTAAAAAATTATTTTGAACGTGAAGACAAGACAAGTAGACAAGCCCAAAAATGAAACATGAACTACCTGGTGAGAACAAGCCTAAAATGGGAAGGTACAAAACTCTTTCTTAGGAAACAAACAGAGTAAAAGGAATCAGGACAAAAAAGAACAGTACGAAGAGAGTAAGAGACACGTGAAAACGTTGACACCTGAGAGAGAAAGAAAAGAAAAGAAAATGTTGGAGGTAAGTGAAACCTTTGCTAACGCGCGTTAATTTATAGAGGCCGAAGAGAAGGGTCTCGGTGAAAATTTTTAATTTTCAATTTTCAAAATTTGATTATTTTTATTTTGTTATTATTTTAATTCAGTTTCAAGTTTCAAACTTCCTGGAGAAACAGTCAAACAGAGAAGAGTATGGTAGCCCTGTCTCTTTTCCCTCAAACAGTGAAGATGAAGAAGTATGTTGCTACTTGCTGCCATTGCCATGTGAATAAATGGATCCAATGGGTGGGGTCTATTAGCAAAATCCGAGACCTTTAAAGTTTAACGTTTAAGTTGGCTGAATAGGTGATATATATTTTACGTTTATAATTTAAAATAAATCTAGCTGACCAAGTGGTTCTACCAATTAAGTTGTTTAACCAAGCAAATAATTAAATCAATCTATTTCTTTCCGTTTTTCATTTTTTTAGCTTGATTTGTGAGATTCATCATCATTTTTGTCTTCTTATATCGTTAGATTTCGTTCTGTAACTTTCATTGTTGTTTTCTTCTTCAATTTTTGTTGTTAGAAGAAGATGATGATGATGCATGGAAGAAGAAAGGAAAGAAAAAAAAGAAGTAGAAGAAGATGCAGATGCAGACTTGGAAGAAGGAATGAAGGAATAAGATGAAGAAGATGGAGTACATTTGAGTGCTACGTAACTTCCAATAAGATGCAGATGCAATGCTTCTTTATATTTCTGCGCAATGTTGCTTTATATTTCTGCACAATTTTGATTTCTATTTCTGTACAGTAACAACAAAAACAGCAACAGCAACAACAACAACAACAACAACAGCAATAGAAGAAGAAGAAGAAGATGTAGATCTGGAAGAAGATAAAGGTGTTTGGCAGCCTGAAGAAACAAGCAGTTTCTAAACGCGTGTAAACACGTGTTTTTTAATGAGAGAGTGAGAGTGATAGTTGTTTTTGTAAATCACTTGGTTAACCACTTAGTTTAGTAAATCACTTGTTCAAATGGCAAAATCGTATAATTTAATAATTCTATTTACCAGCAAAATCAATCAATGATTATATATATATATATATATATATATATATATACTTTTATTATTTTCAATATTATTTTTTATTTTAACATATATTAAGCACTAATAACTAATTTTATTGATTAATTTTAGTGTACCAATAGCATAATCCTTTATAAATTATTAATAAAAAAATGAGTTATACGAAAAGTGTAATACTATATGTGCACAAATTTATATACAATAACTCTATTTGTACACCAAAATCAACCACTGTATTTTTATACGTATACAAATACAAAAATTCAAAACTTAAAAAATTAATTTCACTCTCACTCGTATACACGCGCTGCTCCCTCGTACCCTTGATTCTCACGCGCTGTTTCTTGGTGCATTTTTCGCATTAACATCTGCTACGCCTACCATCTTCTCCATCTTTGTGCTTTTGCTTTTATCATTTGACTACAATCAAATTCATTTCTCTTATTTGCACGTCTTTTTTATTTTTGTATTTTTGTAAACTTCTTTTCCTTCTCATTCCTTCTTCTTTAAAATGGTCTTGGCCTATTTTCTTTTTCTTTTTTGAATATATATTTATTGTTAAAGTTCTTGCCTTTCATTCGGTTCTCTTCTTTGATAAAACCTTGCTGAACTTTTTCTCTTTTTTTCTTTTTTTTCTCCATCATTCTCTCCTGCATATCTATTTTGGGGTTTGTGTTTGATTATAGTTAAATTTTATTATCGCTCCAAATTAATATTTATATTTATAATTAAACTTTATAATATAATTAAAAGTGTATTTGATTATACTTATTATAGGATGAGTTGAACTCTAATTTATACTTTTGAGTTTAATTATGACCTTTGAACATTTTTTATTGTAACTGAATTTGTAATATAATTTAAACTGTGTTTGATTATAATATGATTATAACATGAGTCTAAAATATCGTTGGATTTTTTAGTTTGATTACTACCTTAAAAACGTTTGATTATAATCGAATTGTATAATATGATTTTAAACATGTTTGATTATAATTTAATTGTATCATGAGTTTTAACTTTGATTGGATTATTTAGTTTGATTATTATCTTGAGTGCGTTTGATTATAACTGAATTTCATAATATAATTTGAAGTGTGTTTGATTATAATATAAATTTAAATTCTAGTTTGATTTTTTGAGTTTGATTAATTTTTTTTAATGCGTTCAAGTCACCCATTTCATATTCTTCAAAAAAAAAAAATACATTCCATTGATGATAGATTTGTTTGATTATTGCCTCTTTTTTAGGTTTAATTTCCTTTGATATAAGACTTGTTAGATTATAATTTTATTCCTATTTAATTATATTTTATTTTTGAATTTTGATTTGAGTTTGTTTGATTATTATTTTATAAAATGCATAATAACAAAAATCAAAATTCTACGTCAAAGTAGAATAAAAAACAATAAAACATAGGGAATGAAATTAATGGGAGAAATAGAGAATTTGAAGTGAGGAATAAAAGATACTCAGAGGGACAATCAAAAGACGGTCCTTTGGGTTTTTGATGAGTACTTCTCACTTTATTCTGGTTGGGAGTGTTTGGGGCATTGAAATATGTGTATGGCGCGTGAAAGATATTTTGAGGAGTTGATTTGATTGTACAAATATTGGTATAAAAATACGGTGGCTGATTTTAGTGGCTGATTTTGGTGTACACATAGCATAACTCATTTATATATTCGGTCTAGTTCACTAGTCCATTTAAGTAAGTGTTGATGGTTTTTTTTTTTTTTAGGAAAGTTCAAGCTCTCGACTCCGAAGAGGAGAAAAGAGTACATCAAGAGTACATGTAGAAATACATCTAAAGACACCAAACAAACTAAAACAACACACCAGTACAACACAATAAAAACACGAAAAATACCGAAAAATTAAAGACCCTATTGTAGAAAGCCAAATCCAATAGTAATATGGAATTTTACCAAAAGTAGCTCAACCAGCAACACGAACAACACCACTCCTATCACAATGGTTCTTCTCCCCTTAATCTCACACTCATAACCAGATCAAACAACTCACAGTTAATGGACCACTATGAATTCAATTCCAGCAACATCTATCACCGAACAAACACGATTCTCACAATTTTCAAGAAATCAAAAAGCTTCGCACACCACGAACTTGAAAGTCATGACAACATTCCATCTACATCAACACTAAGCCAAAGTCACTTATTATCTCCACCTTTATTTGAACCCAAACTCTCTTACACTCTTGAAAAGTTGGACAAATCACCAACCACCTTTACTCCCTTATATCTTTGACATTTTCGGTCTACTCTTCCTCGCCTTCTCCCTTCGTTTCGCTTGCCTTCTTTTTAAATGATTTTGAGCTTCATTTAACTCCTTTAATGTCGACATCAAGTTTTCATCCTCGTAAAACTCTTATGTGCCATGATTCTCTACCAAATCACTTGATGGTTGATTTTCCTTGTTTCTCAATCCTGTTGTTCGAGCGGCTGTCCTTCACTCTAACGGTTTCCGGCAACCATTCTCCACCGGACTCTACATCCTTACTATCGCCTATGAAATCGCACGCTCTTCGTCCGCCTAACTTCACCTTAATGACTTCACTTTCTATATCTATCGGGGAAGTCTCTGCCACTATTGCTCCTTCATTCTTTTTCATTAAGATACTTTTGTCACCATAAGCCCACGTAATTGTTCGATCTGAATTTCTACTTTCGCCCCAATTAGAGTTCTGCCCGCTCAAATTCTCTTTGTTGCTTGAATCTATCTTAGCTTTGGCAAAATTCCACTCGTTCACTACCTCCTTTATATGGACAATTCTGACCCGATCCTCTTCAACTTCATTATACTTCAACATCGTTATATCATCCAAATGATCTTTCTCCTTGGACGTAACATAAATAGGACACTGCTCAACCTCTACAAGCTTTCACTCATCCAAAATCTCCTTTGTAATACCAGTTTTCACCTCCTGCTCTTCAACCTCACCTCTAACCATCATCACTAATTTTACACTCGAATCCCATACTCTACCATGCACAACCTTAGCTCCTTGCACAAACTCATCCGTCGAAAACGACTCACACACTACTTGATATCTAGTTCCATATTCTACTACATGTTTGTTATCCCTACTAGTCCTTGCTTCTTCAACATTCTCTTTCCTCTCAAAATCGTATTATGCATTGCCTTTGTAGCCTTTACAGCCCCACTTTTCATTGCAAATCTTATAAAAGCAAACAAAAATGAGTAATTTCCTTTCACCTTCAGGGTTTCGAATCCCGCCTTGTGCATGCAACAACCCGGTGGCCAACGCAAATCCTTAAATGGAGCTCAGATAGGATTAGTTCTCGACCTATTGGGTTGGGGGTTTCTGTGCTAATGTTTACATTTTTCCGTGTTGCTAAATGGTGTGTACAGGTGTGTACAATGGTACATCTAATATTACCGTAATATTTATACGTAGACTGTGTTTAAACAGAAATTCTGTGTTTAAAATTTATATGTAGATTTCATTATTCCGAGCTAGGAGATTTTTTTAAATAAATAAAAATACCAAATTTACAATAATAGACACGACTCCAAGAATTTATCATTGTAGGTCCTCCTCACTTATCTTGGGCTCTGCAATCCCGGAATTACCTATACACGTATCTCGGAACTGTAGAGCCCGAAATAGGGCCTAAAATTTTAGATTACATGTATCTTGGGACTGTTGAGCTCGGAATCGCTATTCCGGGACTGCGATAGGGGGAGCCATGTTCCAACGTGAATCAGCTAGATCAGTAGCACGAGACAAGAACCTGATCCCAGCCGCGGCACCTGCATACCAATCGTAGTACCACCGTGTACCTTGCGGATCCCCACCGTCATGGACAGTCACCGTCACCTTCGGTGACCTCCTGCGTCGCCACCCATCATACCATGTCTGTAGTCTCTCCGGCCACCACACATCATCTCCTCTGGCTGTGCTGGACATGAACCTAGTCACATCCACTGGTGCTCGTGAAATAGGCTGCGCTAATTATAAAAAATAATTGGCAAAAATTACCCTAAACTAACATTAATTAAACTAAACTAAACAAAATTATGTTAATTATAAAAAATAATTGGCAAATCTGCGTTAAATTATATAACACAAATATTACCTTAAACTAATATTAATTACACTACACTAACATTTATTGTCCTAAACTAATATACCCTACATTAATTATCCTAATTATACAAAATAATTGGAAATATAAATTTTTTGGAAAAGAAACACTAACCAGATCTCCTGCGATGTGCTAGTCGCGATTAAGCCGGTGCAAACCCTTTGCGTCCTGCGGGGCTTCCGTTGCCTGCGCGACTGGTCTAGCTTCCTCAGCCGGTCCGGGGAGCCATAATATCACATAATGCTAGAGAAAGCTATTGGGGGACCTAAAATGGAAAATTTGGAGGTGGGAAGGTGGAAAATGAGGATTTTCGGCTCTGCCAACGCTTTTATAGGTCGCGACCCTATCTCGGGCTCTGCAGTCTCGAGATACGTGTATAGGCAATTTCGGGGTTGCAGAGCCCGAGATAAATAAGAAGGACCTAAAATGGTAAATTCCTGGAGTCGCGCCTATTATTGTAAATTTGATATTTTTTATTTATTTTAAAAAAAAATCCCTTAGACTTATGTACAAAAATATATGGATGCATATATGAATATGTGTATATGTAATATTTTACCTATGATAAATAACAGATGTATACATATGCTATATATTTAATTTTTTGGGGTTCACATGTATTAATATTTAATGATAGAATGAATGTGTTTGTCTGTTTGATTTACTATACTAAATATTAATCAACCAAATTTCTTGATTTTAAAATCATATATAGATTCTTTTTATCATATAAGAGTCAAGAAAAAATTTAGGAGTTATGGTTAATTAGTAATAAATAGTCATATTCTTTTAATGTATTTATTTTCTTAATTATTATTGAAATAAATAGATAATTTTAAGTATTATAAATATATTATTATAGGAAAAAATACAAAAACTACTCACAAAAGATTAGGCGCTAACAAAACTACCTATGAAAGAAAGAAATGAGTTTTCTACGTGTGAGAGATGAGTTTCGCATGACAAAACTATCCAAACGTCATTAAAGAAACATTGATTTTGGATAGTTTTGGGTGACGTTTGTGATAATTTTGTCAAACAAATCCCATCTTTTATGGGTAGAAAGCTCGTTTCTTTATTTCATGAGTAATATTGTCAGCGTCCGAATTTTTTATTCGTAGTTTTGATATTTTTTTCTAAAATAAATGTGAAGTTAAATATAATAATGTTATGCCATTATCTTTTCACATTACTTTATTTTTGAATAACATGACAAATAATTAATCCACATTCTTATAAGAATTTTCACAATGAACTTAAAAAGGTATTAAAGATAAAAGTGTCAATTTTTTTTAAAGGACTATAATATAGTTATAGCCTTATAGGTCTTTATAGGAAAAAAAAAAACCTACTAGGTACATTAAATTTGTAATGAGTTGTGTAGGATCCGTTGCACCATGCCACGGATTCGGTATTAATATGAGCAAAGGGGGATCCGTGGCACCCTGCCACGGATTCAGGGTGAAAGAAAACCTATAAAATCCGTGGCAGGGTGTTTCGGATTGAGAGTGGTTGGTTTTTAGAGAAAGAAGTGGGAAATTTTTTAGAGAGAAGTCAGAGAAAAAGATTGAGAGAGCTTTTTAGTGTTCTTCATGGAGGACCGTCCAATCGAGGAGATTGCCACGAAGGACCGGCGGGAGACGTACCGCCTCAATGATATTTCACACGTCGCCCATAACGTCCACGCCGAGGTTAGTTTTTTTTTTACGTTTTTAATTTAGATGTCATTTATTTGTTAATTACATGTGATTTATTTGTTAGTTAGATGTGCTTTATTTGTTAGGGTGACTTACTTTAGGTTTTAAGTTAGTTTAAGTTAGATGTTATTGTTGAGGGTGTTAATAGATGTTATTAATTTCACCGTGACTTATTTATGGGTTTACGTGTCAGTTTTGTATCAATATTCTGTTTAGCTTTAACTGATCGTTACGAACTGCCCATTTTTTTCTTGATTCAATACTTGTTCCTATTCAACGCAGAAGGATAGGTGTATCGTCACTGTCTGTCGGCAGATTGGTATGGGCCTAGATCCACGCGCTGAACCGATCGTGTAGCGGGCCGGTCTGCTCCCGGTTGCACGACTGACCGAGCGCTGGTTCAAGATTGACGAGCCGCTCATCAGCGCCTTCGTAGAGAGGTGGCGACCGGAGACTCATTCGTTCCACATGCCGTGGGGCGAGTGCACCATCACCCTCGAGGATGTCGCGTACCAGCTGGGTCTCCCCATCGATGGCGAGCCTGTGAGTGGCTGCCTTTGGGACTTCGAGAACGTGATGCCAGATGGTACATGGAGATCAAGATGGGACTGGTTCCGGGAGATGTTTGGCGAGCCACCCGCACCGTCGGTCGCGGATCAGTGCACCGTGACGTTCTCATGGTTTAAGAGCACCTTCGGAGTTCTCCCTGACCATCCGACCGACGAGATGGTGCTCATGCATGCCAGAGCTTACATTTGTATGTTGCTGTCGATCTGTCTTTTCGGGGACAAGACCGGAGCTCAGGCTCATGTTCGCTGGCTTCCTTATCTGCTGCGCATCGACGATCTAGGTCGATACAGCTAGGGCTCTGCAGTGCTAGCCTGGCTGTACAAGAACCTGTGTCGAGTAGCCAACAGGAATGTCGTCCAGATGGCAGGGCCGTTGGATCTGCTGCAGAGCTGGATTTTTTGGCAGTTTCCCCTCCTTCGCCCTCCCACTTTCAATGACAATGAGTGGCCATTGGCCTCCAGGTAAACCGATTTATTTGTTTCGTTGTCTAATTTTTACTTGTGTTTTATTTTATGCTGCTTGGTTAACGTGTTTGTGGTATTATCAGGTGGTCTAGGTTTCTCCCCTCATCCGACGAGAAGGATCCCCGACTGCAGCGTCTCAGGAGGCAACTCGATTTGATGCTCTTCAGCGAGGTTAGTTGGATTTTTTATTATCTTCGTTTGACTGTATTAGTTATGTAACATGCATTCAATATTGTTGCCTTATACATCATTTTCGTGTTGCAGTTCGTATGTCTCCCGTATCGGATGTTGGAGGTAGAGGCGGTGCTAGACTGACACATTCTGCAGGAGGAACACAGAGCCCTCTAGTGCTCGATCGTCCCACTTATATACTTTGGGACCATCGAGTGGCACCAGGTTGATCGGGTGATCCCGCAGTTTGGTGGGTTCAGAATCATCCTCACCCGACCCTCAACATCGACTTCTTGCATGCGAAGGACGGACGCGGGAGTGACCAGTGGTCTCCGCAGACCTTTCAGCGCTGCATGCACTCTGGGCAACCAGGTATGGTTTAATTTATGGTTTCCGGTTTACTTTGACTAATTTTCTTCTTTTTTACATTATGTAACGTGTTTGTGGTATGCAGGTTTTAGCAGCTATTTCAGGTTGTACCGTCTACTGATCGCGGCCCCACTGCAGACTTTATTCGGTTGTGGATCCTCGCTGGTATGAGGTACCTTGTCCCCGCTGATCATTTCCATCATTTACCACCCGACGACATCCCGGTTGAGGCCACACAGAGACAGTCAGGTCCACATCCAGCGCGCCCTGACGTGCCTCATGTGCCGGATAACAGGCGACCTGCGAGGAGGATGATGGTTGGGACGAGGACCACCGCTTGGGACTAGCAGTGGTTGGACGACATGATGGCTGAGGATGCGCCGGCCGCGTCACCGACGCAGAAGAACAGGCGCATGCCTATGAGCTATGCATGTCGGAGAGGGGCGGGCAGACCTCGCAGAGGTGGCAGAGCTCGTAGAGGCCGCGGGGAGGGGGGTGACACGGCGCCTACCCAACAAACTCAGGGCGGTGCCAGCACCAGTCGGGCGGTAGAGGAGGCGGGGACAAGCTCACGGGCTTACCTCTCACCCACCCCTCAGACCCAGGGGACCACGATCCCGTCGACCATGAGCATCCCGTTGCAGCAGGCGTTCCTGGACGCCCTACATAGCCCGGATTCGAGCAGTTGATGAGCGACATCATGCGCGAGGGCGGCAGTGCTTACAGGCCGGACACGCAGTTCGATGGCTCTCCGGTTCATCTGGACCTGAACGAGCCTATGTCCGGTCCGTCGCATCTTTTTATGGCTCTTGGTGGGACTCCTCCATCCGCATCACACGTGCCGGGTGCCTCATGGGACGTACCGTTTATGGAGCTTGCGCGTCTGCCGACTCCTCCAGCGTCACCTGCACCGGCTGAGCAGCCAGGCGAGCCAGCTGCACCAGGGTGGGCCCGCAGAGCTCCACATCGTCGAGGGTGCGGCACCGGGGGCCATATGTAGTTCCCTTATGTTAGTTAGTTATGTATTTTAATTTCGCGCATTACTTTATGTGTATCAAAACTTGCAGACATGTGTATTTCATATATTTATGTACATCTTCGTATTTTCTTGTTCACGTCGTTTAATTTTTTTCTAACGCGAACAACTTTCAATGATTCGACGCGTAACATTTATCCGCGCTAATTCTATTAAAAACTAATAACAACTAAATATTTAAAACTAACTCCAAAAAAAAAAAAGTGTTGGTCTGGATCCGTGGTAGGCTGCCACGGATCCCTTACAATTTTTTTAATACAACAAGAAATCCGTAGCAGAGTTCCACGGATTTCATAGAAATGGCAAATAGTGCAATATAATTAATTTTCTGATTTTGGTATAATCTGATAATATTGGTTTTCATATAGCTTATATGTATCTTGCCCTGGAAATTTTGTGTTGTTTTAACTCATAATCGCACAAAAAGGGAATGATATGGCTTTTAAAGGAGGGAAGCAATTTGAGGAATTGGATATATATAGACAAGGTTATGCGTGTCTATAATTGGAATATGATAAAGGCACACCAATAATAAAGAAAGACAAATGATAATCTAGTTTACCATATATACCAGATCAGACATTTAAGACTAGTGTTTTCTGCCTTTAGTTTTGTTCTTATAAAATTAGCAAGGAAAATATTTCAATGAAGATATTAAAAACATTTTTTTATAAAAATATTTATTTAAATATATTTACACATTGCTTGTGATTTATAAAAAAAATAATTTAAAGAGAATAGTAAATTTTTTAGATATAAAAATAACAATTATATAATTTTCATTGGAATATTTGCCAATTATAAGTTATTTTACTGTTGTTATAGATGCATTTAAATAAATATTAATAATATTAGATAATCAATAAAAATTTATTTAACATCAATCAATAATTTAAATTAAATGTTCTACTTTTTTAGATTTAAGATGTTTTATTTTTAAATATACAAAATCAACTGATTATTTATTATTTTTTATTTCTTATCAGTAACATGCATTCCATTTTTGGTAGACCGTTAGATATTTTTTTTAACCCTATATATGCTTGTCATCCAAACTTTTTCTTAACCTACATTATTCATGTGAAGTTCACATGCCGAATCAAAACAATTTTCCCCCCACTCCTTAACAAATTCATCGTATGGTTTTGTTTCTAAATTTTCTTTAGATAAGAATGGCAATTGTAATACTGTTTCACTAGACTGAATGTGCCTTCAAAATCATTTGTGAATGACGAAGAATAATAATGCTAAAAAGAAAAAGTTATGGATAAGGAAAAATTAAAATGGGGGCACAGTTGAGTTCATAAGAATGGCCCATGAAACACACATTTTGGATAAGCTAAGGAAGTTACAAAACATGTAATGGGATTATTATGGGACGCATGTTAGTTCAGATATTTTAGAATTTTAGAGTACCGGATAAGTTTCATCATATTTATGGGACCAATTGCACAAGCAACAATAGTTGCAAATTGGACACACACAGTACAAGATAACTACTGAAACAATGAAATATATAAATTAATTAATTATAAAAAAAAATATTCCTAAAAGAGAATGATATATATTCATTGATACGGTTGATTAATTAAATTAGAATGGATAAGCAAGATTAGTGATGATGAGTGTGATGGGTATTAGGGGGGGCCTCCATTGTGATCACAAAGCAAAAGGGTGACATAATCAAATGGAAGAAGAAGATATGGCAAAACTAAACAATATGGTCCACATTTAAGGGCTATGGTGAGACTCTGAATTGAAGCACTAAGAAAGCAATAACACACTCACTACTCACTACTGAGGGTTGCTGCTTGCTTGCTTGCATATATCTTTCACTTCCCTCCCATATGCGTTAGTTAGGCAGTGGTTGAATTGTGTAGAGGAGCTCTCTTCAATAATAATGGTGAAAGTAGTATTAATGGACCTTGATGTGAGAGTAAAGACAAGAACATGCAACTAGTATATATGTAGCAGCTAATAAGGCTAATTTTGATTTCAATTTTATTTTATTTGAATACTACAAGATGCTATATGTAGATCATATATATTTGAAACTAAAATAAGATTTCTCATGATGTATTTTATTAGTATTTTATTAAGTGATATAGTTTTTTAGTGAAATTAATTTCATTTTATCAATCAAATTCAATGGAAGTTTCGGTTTCAGATCAATTTATTTATTAAAAGTATCAACATAATATTCTAAAAAAGCTCTATTTGAATTAATTGCTCTAAAAAACATTCTAGAATAAACACCCAAATTAATTTCAAATGAATTTCAGATTGAATATTTTAGTTCCCACAAATTTTTTATTCTTTAGAAATATTTTAGAATTACTCCTATAAAATATTTTAAAATATTTTATTCTCAAAGATGACTAATTTATTTTAAAGCATATATTTTTTTAATAACCTAACTGTCTTATATTAAAAATTTTGATTGAAAATAATGGAACAACCAATTTCTCAAAGAAATATGATTTTCAATTACGTTGAGAATAAAATCTATTAGGACTTGTTTTGCTAAAAAATTGTTCGACTTAGTCGAATGAGCTTGTACCACAATCTCTTTCGAATAGCGGGATATGTCACCTATTCAAGTAGATGGGTCCGACTTTTTTAAAAGCTCGACAAAGTATTGCCAACTTGTTAGACTAGAAAAAGAAGCTTATGCAATTATGATAATAGAAGTGTTGAAAAAAACAACAATAATATGACAACCAAATTAGAGATTGGAATAATAATTTGCTTATTAAAATGTGAACAAATATAATTAAAGTAAATGACTCAAAGTGTGCTTCTGGAAGGGAAGGAAAATGACGAATACAAACATAAAACAAACTAGGAATAAATAAACATAATTGAACTTGCATAATTGAAATGACTAAAATGAAAGACTTGGATTCGAAAATGCAGAAAGAGAAATGACACTTCTCAATACTCACATGCTGTTCATGCACTCCATGAGTTTCCTTGGTGCCGGCGGTGACTTGGAATTTGAGCAGAGTTATGGTGGTAGAGAGTTGATGAAAAGTGATGCCTTCAAATGCATATACTTCTGCTATTTATAGGCATGAAGTTGTGTTCAGTTCTGTACACATCCAGGATGGCTTCTTACTCCTTAAGTTCAGCACCCATGTCCTTGAAGTGCTTGCAGCTGAAGAAAAATAACCCACGTTCTATAGTGATTATTTTTGGATAAGATCAAGCCATGTTTTTCAATTGTCTTTTTCTTCAGACTCTTTTAAGTATGAGCTTTTCACACTTCTCGACGCAAGAATTCCGCATTCATGGTCTTCGAAAGTGTTTTTACAGCCACTCACGCAGTCGAGGATGTCTTTCTTTCAACAATCAAATATGGGAGATTTCAAGCGCCTCGACGTTGTTCCTTTACTTTCGACTCACACTCTCATCTCCTTTTGTCGAAATGTTTGAACCAATCTCTAATCTTGACTATGTTTAGTTGAAAACCATTCTTCTTTTAACACTTAGTAAAAAGAGATAGTCTTGCACAAGTGTAAGTGATTTTTGAGTTACACTCATTAACTAGATTCACATTAATCTAAAGGCTATCAATATCTCCTTGACAAACAAAATCTCCACCTTTGATTTGATGTAAATCTAGTGGCTATTAATTGACGTAAGTCAAAAATCACTTACAATGATGTAAGAATTGTTAGAGTTATACAAAGTATGTATTTATATTTTGTATTCATGGTAGTGTATTCTTGAGTTCTTGTATTTAGTGGTGGAGAGTATAAGTATTTAGGCTCTCTCACTATTCAGTATAGTATTGAACATTTAGAATCATTTTACTTTACTTTTCTGTTTCACTTTCTTACTTTTCTCTCTCGTCTTTCTCTTCTCTTCATCTCTTCTTCACACACTATGAGCTAGGGTTCCTAAATCCTAATTCCCAGCTCTGTTCTTAAATCTTCATCTCTGTTTTCAGTTACAGAATTGTTGGAGTTATTGTTACATGGTATCAAGATCGTGATTTTTCGATCCTGATGGCGTTGCTTGTCTCCACTTACTCCAACTTCAAGAATGGGCTCATTCCTTTAGCTAATAAGCTTGATGACAAAAACTTCTCGACATGGAAGAAGAACATCCTTCTCACTCTGCGCACACTAAAGCTGCCAAATCGTCTCAATTCGGATGAGACTCTTCCTCAATTTGAAGAAACCCTAATTTATGAAGCTGCATCAGAATCAATAAATAAAGAGGGAGATGCAAAATCCGTCATCACCAACAAGAAGGTCGCAGCTTCTGGCCCCAAAATTCTGCAAGAATCGGACAAATACAGTGAATGGGTTTAGAATGATTGCACCTTGATGATGTGGTTGGATGCTTCAATGAACATCACCTTCCATAATAGGGTTGTTCACTGCTCCACTTTCGTTGAGGCTTGGGAAACCATCAACTACATATTCATTGCATCCTCGAACACAAGGATTCAGAGCATCAAAACCCAGCTCAGATCTACCAGAAAACAGGTACTGCCACTGAGTATCTATAATCAATTCGAAATCTAGTAGACTCTTCACATTCAATTGGGCATTCTTTTACTGAGGCTGATCATATATAAGTGATAATTGATGGCTTGCTGGATGAATATGATGGTTATGTTGTTTTTGTCATGTCTCACTTAACAACATTCACCATACATGAAGCTAAGTCCTTTCTCTTGGCATTTGAGAGCGGAATTACCAAGAAAGACCAACCTCTTGTCGTTGGAGTTAGGAATAGAGTTAGGAATGAAGTTAGGAATAACAGAGGAGGAAGAAATGGCAGGGGAGGTCGCTTTCAAGGCAACAAACCACAATGCTAACTTTGTGGTAAAATGGGTCATAATGTCCAAACCTGTTACCACAGGTTTGATCCACACTTTCAGAGTCCAGTGCAAACCTCACAAGGACAAGTCCCATATTCAACCACCATGCCACCACCACCAGCTTCCTCATTCCATGAACCCAAGGCCTATCTCACTGCAACTCCTAGCATCTCAGACTCCTCTTGGTATCTGATACGGGAGCCTCGCATCATGTAACCGCTGAGCATTCTAATATACTGCAGCATTTAGATTCAACACAAGGATCTGAATAGTTCTATGTTGGTAATGGAAAGGGAGTACCAACTCATCATTCTGGCAAATCTTTACTTCTTGATAAGTCTAGGAATGTCTTCTATAAATTTTCAAATTTACTACATGTTCCTACAATTTCCCAAAATTTACTTAGTATGTCATAATTTGCTAAAGACAATTCTATATTCTTTGAGTTCTGGCCAAATTACTGTCTAATTCGTGGTCAGGTTACCAGGGAGGAGCTCCCACAGGGCAGAGTTAAAAGGGAATATACTCTTTTGACTCTCTACAAATACCTAAATCTGCCTTGAATCCTGGTGGCATACTATCTTCAATCAATATAAGTAGCTCTAATTCTCATATATTCCTGCAAATAATATTTTCTTTTTTAGTTACTGATTCTTGTAAGCATGATGATAGTAGTACTAAAAATTTGAATAAAATTTATGATTCCAAAGAAAATCTTTCCGTTAATGATCATTCTTTACAAACTCAAACTATGAAAAATCATATTCCTATTATTCATTCTGTTAGCAACAATAGTTTTGGTTCAGAAACTAATACTGCCCTACCATTGAATAATGTTACTAAGGCCAATCCAAATAATAGTTTTGAATTATTGCATAAAAGGCTTGGTCATAGTAATATTAAATATGTCACTCATGTAATGAGGCAATGTAATATATCATCATCCATAATTGATCCTCATAAGAGAATTTGCGAATTCTAAACTTTAGCTAAAATGCATCAATTACCCTTTCAAGATTCTAAAGCGGTTTACACTCAACCATTAGAAACGGTTTATGCTGATATTTAGGGCCCTGCCCCATTCATTTCACATACTGGTTTCAAATATTACATAAGCTTTCTGGATGCATATTCTAAATACTTATGTATATATTTTTTAACTAAAAAATCTCAAGCTTTAATTACTTTTCAAGGATATAAAAATTTTATTGAAAACTAAACTTGGTGTACAATTAAAACCTTGCAAACAGACAATGCAAAAGAATTTTTTTCATCTGTCTTTACTGGTTTTCTGCACAATCATGGCATATTGCATCATTTATCCTACCCATATATGCATCAACAACAGGGAAGTATAGAGCACAAACATAGGCACATAACAAAGACAATGCTGTCCTTACTAGCCACTGCCTTTATGGCTATTATTTTTTGGGATTCAGAATTCACAATGGCTGCTTATCTCATAAATAGGATGGCTACACCACTACTTCAAATGAAATCACCTTATGAGATTATCTTTGGTAGGAAACCCGATTACTCTCTACTAAGGGTGTATGGATGTTCTTGCTATCCTTACCTTAGATCCTATTACAAAAATAAATTTGACTATAAAAGCCAACAATGTGTTTTCCTAGGATATGATCCTAACCATAACGGATATAAGTGCTTAGGTCGGGATGATAAAATATATTATGCTAAAAGTGTAATTTTTTATGAGTTTCTTTTTTCATATGTCAAACTATTTTCTGGAATTGCAACAACTAACCATGCATGAATGAATTTATCTCCACAACAAGGTCTCTCAAGATGTAATTCCTCTCACAGAAAGTATACCATCAACTAAACCTCCCATATTGTCTCAACAGCGAGATACTTCATCCTCAACTGAGTCAATGGCTGCTGATAGTGACAATGCAGCAATACCATCCTAAACACCTAACAACATAGTAGCTCCAGTATCCATTAGTGGTATTGAGGATGTTCTTTCTACTGCTACAACAACTGAACCTGCCCCAACAAATCCTTCGAAAAAAACAAATCAAATGATCACTAGATGAAAAGCCGATAATCTCAAACCAACTTCCTTAATTACTGTTACTAATACCGATCCTAAATTTAAATTTACTCTACCTAAAAATGCATCCCAGGCCCTAAAACTTCCACATTGGAAGCATGTCATTGGATAATGAATATAAAGCACTTCTCAAATGTCAAACCTGGAGTATTGTTGAACCCCCACTAGATAGGTGTCACTATTATAAATTTTAAGTGGGTTTTTACCACGAAAAAGAATCCTAAGGGAGAAATTATTCGTTACAAGGCACGACTGGTGGCAAAGAGGTTTCAACATAAGGAATGGATTGACTATGAGGAGGTTTTTAGTCCAGTAGTAAGATCTACAACTATGCAAATCATTATCACTATAGCCCTAACTCAAGGGCGGATTTTACGTCAATTCGATTTTGATAATACTTTCCTAAAAATTAAAAAAATACAAGTGTGGGCCATATCAATAGATGTTTTCTTTCCCTCATAACCCAAAACACACACATACCCATTTGTGCCCTAAGTAAGAAAAGAAGAGAGAGATAGAGTGGGAAAGAGGAACCAGAGAAAGAAGATGAAGAAAAGGTTGTCGAGAGAGTAACAGACTAACCAACGAGGGAGAAAGGGAAGAGAAAAGGGAAATAGAAGGAGAGTTCCAAACAAGGGAAAGAGGGGCGAGGAAGAAGATGAAGAGCGAGAGAGGTCGAAGCTTAAGAGGAAGGGAAGCAAGCTCCTCTGCTTGCTAGTGTTGTAGCTGTCGCCGGAACTCCCGTCGCTGATGTCGAGTGTCGCCTTCCGACACCGTGGCTGCCTCTTCTATCTAGTGTCATCATCCTTCGTTGTCGTGGCCATTGCTGCTTCACCGGATTCTAAACTAGTTCTCCTCCCCTTTGTACTCTTTTCGATGTGTATGATAACCTTACTCTATCCATGGGTGATGGGTCTATGGTATTTGTTTCTGTTCTATGGGACTCTTTGATTCACCTATGTCGCCATTTATGATTTTGCCATGTTCTGCTTCTGCCATGCTACTACCTCAACCACTTGGATTTCAACCTCAAATTTCGGTGTTGGTCTTCGGTCCTTTGGAACCAAGTTGTGAGTAGGCTTTACGTCTATAACTATTTTGATATATGTCTGTTATAGTATTTGAATTATATCTATGAAATTGTCTTGAGGGATTAATCTGATTTTGAAAACTGATTTAGAATTTGATATTTGATGATTATTTTGAAAATTGATAATCTAACTTCTACATGAGACTATATGATTTGTGGAATTATATGTTTTGAAATTGATAATTGGTGGAATTGTCAAACAATTTGAAAGGTTTGATTGGAAATCATCTGCTTGAGAAAGTATTGATTTGGTTTGAGAATTCTTGAAAAAATGTTACTTTTGAAATGTGGAAGATTTGTTGAGATCCCTTATGATTTAGAAAATACATTTTAGAAAGATTTGTTTGAAAATATATTCTTTGATTATTGACTTGAGAATCTATGTATTTGAAAGATTTGTTATATTTTTAAATATATGTTTTGAATTGGTTTGGGAGGCTCGTATTAGAAAATCATAGTTAACGGCGGTTAGGACGTTAACCTAGATGCATCTGTCTCAAACCTCAGCTAGCAGAGGGGTTGCTAGCCAAATGTGTAGGCCACACGTTGGATTGGTTATTTCGTATGGGCACACAAGAGGAAATGGCCACCCTTGGAGGTGGAGCCGCCTAAGTGTGTGATTGGATTTGATTTGATTTCTGTATGAGACTCCCTTATTGATTCGCTTACTTATATAAACTATAAATTGCTATTTCTATAATCTAATTTAACTCTACTTTTGATAATATTATTTATATAGTCTCATGTGGATTATAGGCGTATTGTCTGGTCGCTGAGTTGCAAAACTCACTCCTGTTTATTTTAAAAATAAAATGTTTTCAGGAACAGGTACCCGAGCATGTGAATTTCATTTTCCAAGAATCAGTACCCTCCTCTTAGACGTGTCATGCTTCATATGTCACAGGTAGGATCCGACCCTGTAGTTTATTTTAAAACTTTGTCTATGGTTAATTGTAGCTTATTCATTCTTGATTATAGTTTAAACTAATGAGTTTATTAAAAATATTTGTAATTTCATCATTTAATTAGAATTTTTGATTTGTTAGGCTTGCTTGGAGATAATTCTCCGTAGCGCCAGTCATAGCCCATTTTGGGCTGTGACGCTTCACTTCATTAGGGATTTGGTAAATGATACAAAACTGTATGTAGTGCATATCTGTATCCAAGATCAGATTGCAGATATTTTCACAAAACTCCTTTCTATAAAATTGTTTGATAGGTTTAAATCCAAGCTCAGGTTAGAATAACCCTTACCTAAGCTGAGGGGTGAAGGGGGTGTTAGAAAAATACAAAGTATGTATTTGTATTTTGTATTCTTGAATTCTTGTATTTAGTGGAGAGTATAAGTATTTGGGTTCTCTCACTATTCAGTACAGTACTGAACATTCAGAATCATTTTACTTTACTTTTTTATTTCACTTTCTTACTTTTCTCTCTCGTCTTTCTCTTCTCTTCATCTCTTCTTCACACACTATGAGCTAGGGTTCCTAATTCATAATTCCCAGTTCTATTCTTAAATCTTCATCTTTGTTTTCAGTTACAGAATTGTTGGAGTTATTGTCACAAGAATATCTATATTATATATTATAAAATGGGTTATATTCACGTACATATTACAAACTTACATATTATATAGATTGTGTGCTTTTTTTTCTCTTTTCTCTCTCTCTTTAAAAAACAAAAACAAAGAGTCAACACATTAGTTACTCTCTTTCTCTCTCTTTCAATATGTACACTCTATACATTTTCAATATGTATGCATGAGAGTAATAAACACTTTATGTATTATGTTTCAAAATTAAACTTCAAGGCAAGGACTAGTCAAACCGACCTTATCAAAACAGTAGGAACAATTTTATTGTATCATGTATAGTTTGAATTAAATCGAGGGCAACGCAATAGTCGTACCTCCACCTCCTTTATAAAGGCGAATTCTCTGAAGAATTGGTTGTGGTGTACTACTAAACATGTGGGAAAAGTGGCCATTGGGAAAGAGCCATGTGGGTGATGGAAAAATATGCGGTCAAAGCAAATCCCAACGCCTACTGAGGCGTAGTGGGGTTTGTGCAGTAACATTACGGCAAGGGTGGCAAGGGTAGATTGGTAAGTGCAACTTGCATTAATGGGTCCATGTTATTGGATGGGCTTGGACTTATTAAGTGGGCTAGTGTGGTTGGGCCATAAGGTTGGTCAGGAAATTCCGTAGGCACAGATGATCTCAAAGTGATGATGGACCTATTAGGCCTAAGCTCTGGGGCCGGGGGATTTTTTTTTGGAGTGTGAAGAAAGCACCTCTTTTAATTCACATATGTGACGTGCAAATAATTTTGCTAGATATATTTTGGAGAACATAATCACGTTTTTAATATTTCGTCATTCTTTCAGAGACAAAATATGATACAAATAATTATTTTATTGATAAATGAGTAATGCATGAGACAAATAATTTCGCTAGATATATTTTGTCTCTAATAGGGAGCCAACGTTAGGGAGCCCATGAGTGCAATTAGGGAAATAGTGAGTGGTAAAATGGGAAAGAGAAAATAAGGAAAAAGCCTATTGGCCATTTATTGGCTAACAAACTATGGGTTCCCTAATCTTTCTTTTTTTGTTAATGATTATCCACATAGAACATTAAGTGACATATCATTACCCTAAAAACGACATTGTCTTGATTTATAAGAGCTGTTTGAACAACTGTTTTATGTTATAACCGTAAATATAAAAGTTAAATAATTATTCTCTTTATCCGTGCAAAATGGCGTCGTTTTTGCCCAAACAACTCTTATAATCAACATGATATCGTTTTTAGAGTGTTATTAATGTTTTCTGCGGACAATCGTTAACAAAAATTGTTAATGGAGTGACAGAAGGATAAATATGACTAAATTTTAAATCTTTTAGGGACTAATTTGATTAATAAAATCTTTCAGGGATGAATTTGAGTATCGATCCATCTTTTAGGGACTAATTTGATCATTAACCCATCGATAAATATACTAACAATCAAACGTTTTACCATTTTTAATACATATTTCTATCAAACTCTGTTCTTTTCGTAGCACTAACTCACAAACTTGACTCAACTCGGTTCACTTAATAATTCGTCATTCTTTCAGAGACAAAATATGACTATTAGTCCATCTTTCGGGGACTATTTTGCGCAATAACTCATTTATCGATATAGTAACATGATTTTACACATGTCATTTGAATTACAAAATTATGAAAATAACCTTAAAAGTATAATTTATTTATTTTATTGTAATTAGCCAATGTTTTTAAATTAAATTTTTAATTTTTTTTTATTAGTATTAGCATATTTTTTAATTGCTTTTTAGTATTAGCATATTAACCTTGAAGTTTTTTAAAATTTATTAAAAAAATATTATTTGGAGAAATTAAAATTGAAAATTTGAAATATTTGATCTAGAAAACAATTAAAAAATCATTACAAATATTGGTAAGAGTAGGAGATTTACCGAGGTTGCGAGAATTATACTGATCATTGAATTGGTACAATGATTGGTTTAATAGTTTAATGGTTCGACCGAGATTGAACCGTGATTGAATCATTTACTTAAATATATAATAAAATAATTTAAAATATAATATTATTGTTTTTATTAAAAATTGATTTTTTTCATTAAAAAAATGTCTATTTTACCATTCATCGGTGTGATCGAATTTATTATCGAGCTTCTATCAATCGATTTTTACTATCAAACTAAATTAAAATGAATCAAAATTGTGGATTTTCCGGTCGAACAGTCTGGTCAGATCCGATTCTTAGAACATTGAGATTTATTCTATTATATCAGTTATTCGTAAGCCAATTATATATAGTGAAAGTAGCTAAAATAATAGCACAAACGTTACTATTTTAAAAAGATATAATATATTTAGAATTATTAAAGTTCGAACGAGTGAATAATATATTAATAAAAAATTATAATAATAATACTATAATATTAATAGAAAAAACGGCTAAACAGGCATACAGTGCCTGTGATATTTAAATTTATAGATTTTTATATTGACCTATGATGCACGGACATTGACATAGATGCGCGACACGATACGACACGCGATATATCAATCTCAATTTTGCATATAACACGGGGACACGACATATATATAAAATATGATGTATTTTTAACAAAATTATAATAATATTTTAATATTTTATTTATATTAAAATTTAAATGATTACTTTTAAGTATTTTTAATGTTTTTTAAATTATATAAAATATTTAAGATAACTTTTTGTTTTAAGAAATAGTAATATTTACTACTTTTAAACTCATTTTAAGAATATAAGTTAAGAATAAAGTTGGTCACGCAGATACGTGATAATATTTTAGAGTGTCAAGTATGTCCGAAGATATGTTTTTTTATTTTTCTAAGGACACGGATGAGACACGGAAGACATGTGTGTCTGATGAGTGTCAGTGAGTGTCATGTTCAAAAAGTATTCGACACGTGGACACGCCAATTCAACGAAGTGTCCGTGCTTCGTAGATATTAATTTTCAAGTAGATAATTATTATAATTTTTGGAATATATTATAATTTTTTTTTGGTATTGTAAATATATTATAAATTTTTGAAAATTTGATTTTCTCCATGGAGCTACGAAACGGCCCACATTGGTGGAATTTGGAATTACCATTTTCTCCATTGAGCACGGACCGTAACGCAACCAAATCAGCACGTTACAACAGGCCCAGAAGATTCCCGGTGAAGCACGCTATTTTTCCAACGGTACATGCTCATTTAACATGAGTTGCATTTGGTCCACATGGAGTTCATTCATTGGCTGTTCAACAACATTCATCTTAGGCTTTGACTTTCAGGCATGCGTCAGAGACCACACCCTTTATAAATTAAGGAATGAGAGAGTTGATCAGCTCAAACACACAAGACAACTAATCCATTTTCTCTTTATTGCTTCTCAAAGAACTCATACTTACTTGATGGTCGGAGTGTTTTCTGCAAGTACCTCACGCTTCGTATTTTTTTGAAGTCATGGTATACCTCATCACCTATGTGTTCAAGGACGAGTTATATATATATTGGATGAGATTTCTAATATTTGGCGCCCACCGTAGGGTCGTACCTTTTTGTACCCTTTTTCTTATTAGAAAATGAGCGAAGTATATGGCTACAGGTGACAGCAGAACCACACCCAACAATGCTTACTTGCTCGCCCTGGTGGCATCTCTTCAAGCTGAAATAACTGAGCTAAGAAAGGAGAAGGTTGACCTTAATGTTGACAGTGGCAAGGACCATGTGGAAGTTATTCTAATAACACATCACCCTCCACAGAGGACTAGAGGAGCCACCTCCGAAGAAGAAGTTTAATAAATTCACGATTTCAACCACACTAAAAGCCCTACAACGGCACAGGCGA
This sequence comes from Stylosanthes scabra, assembly GCA_036250425.1. Lineage (NCBI taxonomy): Eukaryota > Viridiplantae > Streptophyta > Magnoliopsida > Fabales > Fabaceae > Stylosanthes > Stylosanthes scabra. The sequence continues at coordinate 71,238 of JASCZI010241711.1, forward strand.
TCCGAAGATACAGGTGACTAAGTTTTAAAACACAACGCTGTTAAACGGTTCTTCTGATCATTTCCTTTTTCATTCCTTCCTTACCTTTTTAGATGGTGTTACGTTACTTTGGTTTTCTTCCTAACAGGAACTGGTCAACCTGTTCACGAGCAATTTCACAACGTCTGCCATATATGTGCACGATTCAGATTTCTTAAAAACTATCAAGCAAGGCCGACACGAGTCTTTGAAGGATTACCTAACGAAATTCAACAAAGTTGCCTTGGAGATACCAAATTTACACCTGGAGGTTCATCTTCGTGAACTCAAAAGTGGGTTACGACCAGGAAAATTCTAGTATAAGAGACAATATCAATTGCAAAACCCAAGATTCTCGCCGAATTTGGAGAAAAAGCAATTGGATAAATGGAAATTGAGGAGCTAAGGCAGGCACGCTGATATGAAAGGCCATAAAATGGTAAAGATAGTCATATAAATCATTTAAACTAACCCCTAAGATCGACAACACTAAGAGGGAAAACGTAATCAAAGAAATTTAGCACTCAAAGCTCATCAAGCCACCATCCAAAGCCGGTACCTATCAAGACCAATTATTTGTAGACAAGACGAAGCATTGCACGTTCCATCAATATCAGCACGAAAAAGAAGCTTCCGCACAATACTAGCCATAGAAGATAACAACTCTCACCAACAAATAAATAAGGATATCGCTACTCTAACTTTAATTCTTCTGATTTTACATCTCTTAATGCTAACCTGGATGACCCTGTTGTAATTTCAACATCAGCAGGAGAGCTTTTGTTACACTGTTTTTGTTAGATCCAAGTAGCAGGGTCGACGTGTTATTCTACCCCACTTTTCAAAAGATGAAGCTCAATGAACAATCCTTACAGCCTTCCTCATCGGTTTCTCTTGTGAATGTATACTTGTGCTTTAAAACAACCCTAGGCGAACACCCACACACAAAGACCGTTGATTTAAAAAGATTCCACATAAGCCCCTAAAAATATACTTGTTAGACATTTAACAATAGTTCTCTCTATGATTATTTGATTTATTTAGTACAGGTACGTTCAACATTTTTCTCAAGAATTTAAGATAGTTAATTACAATTGTCATATTCAGGACAGCGAAATTAAAATTAAATAGTTCTCATCTCACCTTACATCAAATTAGTGATTGCTTATTTTGGAGCACATACATATTACAGAGGAGACATGTCATGTATTCGTTCATTCATTCATAGTTTCATACTATATATACTATTGCCATTGACCTGTTACAAACAAAGTAACTTTAAGGAATTCAAACTGTTCCCAGAATACATAAGATTGTTTCTTAAACTGTGCATCATAACTACTAATAATATTGTCTAAGCTTATTATTTATTACACTGCAAGACCAGAGGAGACTAGAAAATTAATGCAAAATTAAAAAGAGATAACTAATTATGTGACACTGACTTCCATGGAAGACACTTGAGGTTATTGCAAGATTCTTTCCATCTACTTCTGCACCCACCTCCACCATCACAACACTTGCAAACCACTCCCAAAGTCGCGAAAATTTTCGAGTACCCTTCAGAACAGAATCAGAAAAGAAGCACAAAGAAACAAATCAGCAATTATAACTAAACACAATTAAGACAGATCCAGGTGGTAATTAATTATTACCTTGAGAAGATATTAAGGAAAGTGGCCTCCCTTCTACAAGTGAAGGTTTCTCTGAAATTGAAACAACTATGATGATGATCATGAGCATGAGAACATGATGCTTCTTGTTCATAGCCATGTCGTCCTAATAATAATAATTGCTCCAACTAACTACTACTCCTTTGTGCTATGCTGGTGACAAGCTTCTAAACCATGTGAGCTTTAGAAACTGTGTGCATAGCACTGAAGAGTAAGTAAATTAAAAGAAAAGAGGTTTTGAGATCCTAAACTCGTATGGTGGAAGAGAAAGAAAGAAAGAGCCCATATGATTGCTGTTATTATAGAATTGTTATTATTCTTTAAAATTGAAAATGAAAATGGAAATGGGAAAGTGAAAGCGACAAGCCTTTGTTGTATGATAATTGATGTGTCATAGAAGTAATTACTATTATAAGGAAGGTTTTCAGGTATAAATCGATATATTGTAATTTGTAACCGTTGATTTTAATTTATATTTATATTTTAAATTTTTTTAATCAAAATCAACGATTACAGATTACAGATACCTGAAAACTTTTCTATAGTATTATTGAAATTTTATTCTATCGGCGTAAAATAGTTTTATATATATTCAATTATAATTATATAATGTTGTATCAACAAATATAACTATTTTAATGATTTAACTACGTAAAAACATGTTGTACTGTTAATGTATCAAAACTAAATAAATAATATTATCTACATACTCTATTAACAAACATTAACTTTACATCCGTATAAAAATACGATTATTATAGGTGGACCATAAAAAGAGAAAGATGATTAATGTCTTAATCATCTTATTTTATAAGGATGTCAATTTTGATATTTACTAAAAAGGTGCGTGGATAACGGAAGCAAAACTAAATTCTTATTATTATTATTATTATATATATAAAGAAAAGGAAAATATGAGGAATTGTAACGTTTTATTAATGATTTAATGTGTTGTAGTGTTGTATAGGAAGAAAAGAACAAACCGGGTTGGCTTTTTGGTCTTCATATTTTATTATGGATTGGATGAGAGTTTGAGATGTTGAAATTGGTCGGTCCCAGTGGCATTAGAGAAGACCATTTCAAAACCTTCATACAGTTCTGACACTACAAATTCAGTTACTATTAATATATTAATTATTAAGTGATAAATCATATCTATACATGCAACTACATTCAATTTTAAATTATTATTACTATATGATATGATATGATATGATGATGAATCTAAATTTGGATATATGCTGCTGAGAATGAGATTAACATCCGACGTACTCATGTAATTTGTCTTTTAATTTTTACCAATCTTGCTTCCACATTAGATATTTTAAAAAATTAGTAGTACATCTATCTCTTATATTAATACTAAAGTTTTATTGTATAAATTAATAGTGTTGCAAGAATAAGAAAAGACATAAAAACAGAACAAGGGATCTGAGTTGCTGGAAAGAAGACAGATACAGCGTGAGGACACACGTTTTCTAGGTTGTTACGTCTCTTAAGGGCTCATGACTCAGAAATTGTGAACCACCTTCCTGTGTGTTGTAAGTCCACGTTAAAGTCAAGCAGCATAGTATTAGCCACATTCTTTTGTGAAGTGAAAAGCCAAAAACTTTAAAGATTCTTTTGCCCCTCTACTTATGTGAAATGTTGAAAGTATTGCATGATGTTTTCATTTTCATTTTTGTTTTCGAGGTTTCGTCTCTCGTGGTGAAAGTATTTAGTAGTCCTTTAAAAATTATAGAAAAAGATTTTAAATATGTGGATGTGGTTATTTCTGATAATAGCTACATGGAAGTATCGATTAAGGGTGAAGGAGGATAACCTATTCTGACTTCTCTTTTGGTCCTTCACTTGAAACCTGTTTTGGGCTTAAGTGATTCAACCCATATTTACTAATAATTGGGTATTTACAAATCAGCCCAAACATGTATAAATAGAAGAACTTTTATACAATGTGACATTCATTCAATTACAGTTAATTACACATTTCTAATAACAAACTAAAACTACTTTCTACAGTTTCTTAGTGTTCTCTGTTGTTCATCAAGAATCATCTTCAAATTACATGGTATCATCAGAGCTCAAGAATCAAGATTCATGGATGCAGAAATCATCAATAAGCAAAACCCACCCACAGCAAACACACCCACCATCATCCAGAACACCATTATACAGAAGCAGCTTCCTGTTCCATTAACAGACAAATTAACAAGTGATAATTTTCTCACTTGGTGCTATCAAGCAATTCAGACTATCAGTGGAGCAAAACTACAACATCATTTAGAGAAAAGCAAAGTTCCTACAAGATTTGCAACAGAAGAAGACAGAATTGTAGAAATTGAAACCAAAGCTTACCAAGAATGGAGAGTGGAAGACTACAATGTCAATTCTTGGCTCTTTGCTTCAATGGATTCATCCTTCAAACATAGAATTCTGGGCTGCCAGTTCACACATGAATCTTGGAGCAGAATTCAAACCTTTTTTTGCTTCACAAACATGATCAAAAGTTAAGCAATTGCAGCTGCAGCTAAAAACAGTGAAGAAAATTGGGTCTAGTGCAGATTACTTACTTCAAATTAAAAAAGATTGCTGATTCACTTGCAACTGTAGGGGCTCCAATTACAGATTTAGAGTACACCAACATAATCTTCGATGGCCTCAATGAGGATTATCATCCATTCATCACCTCGGTGAATAACAGAGAAACAGCATTGTCAATTCCAGAATTAGAGGCTCTCTTGATGACAGAAGAGGAACTAATTGAGAGGTTAAAGAAACCTGATTCTTCTATGGTTCAAGTGAATGAGTCAAACTGCACCTGCAACACAGAAAATCACAAATTCAGATAATCCCATCAGAAATTGGAACAACACAGGTACAAATAACTGGAACAATAACACTTTTAACAAAGGAAATTCTGGTAATATAGGAAAACGAGGCCGTGGAGGCCGTGGGGGAAGAGGTGGAGGAAGAAATTCTTGGAATAGCAACAATACACGCCCCCAATGTCAAATATGTGGAAAATTGGGGCATATAGCTAGTTACTGCTATTTGAGATATGAACAATCATCATCTACCCCTCAACAGCAACCTACCAATTCGAATATGCAGAATCCAACACTGCCTCCTCCTACAGGTTTCCATAACCCTCGTGCTATGATAGCCAATCCGAATACTATTGCAGACCAATCATGGTATGCAGATTCGGGTGCTTCTCACCATTGCACACCTGATTCATCAAATCTGCAGCAAGCAACAGAATATCAGGGTCAAGAATAAGTGTATATTGGAAAATCATGTTTATTTCATATACCAACTTCTAAATGCTATCACTTATATGATCTATTACATGTCCCTTCTATTGCACACAATTTAATTAGTATTTCACGTTTTGCTAAAGATAATCAAGTTTACTTCTGTTTTTGGCCTAATGTTTGTTTGATGAAATGTCAGGCTACCCACAGGGTACTTCTTAAAGGCGTTGCAACTAAGGGAATCTATAGATTTGAGCGTGTAGATATACCAAAGTCTACTACAGTTCTGCATACACCTACTGTTCTAACTACTTGTTTGTCTTTAGATTTGTATCATAAACGTTTTGGACATCCAAATGCTAAGATTGTTCAACAGATTGTAAATCATTCTTCTTTACCAATTAATAAAGATTACATGCATGTATCTGTTTGCAAATACGTTGTATGGCAAAGGCACATAGATTACCCTACTCTAACTCATCTACAACTTATAATACTCCTTTATGCTTAATTGTTTTTGATGTATGGGGCCCTGCCCCAGTGAGTTCTAAATCAGGAGTTAGATATTTTGTTTCATTTATTGACACTTATTCTAGACATACCACAATTTATCTAATCTCAAACAGATCTGATGTTTTCTAGGTATTCAAAGTCTACAAATCTCTTATGGAGAAACAACTTGGCTATAGCATCAAGTCTTTTCAGACTGACAATGCCAAGGAATTTTTGTCTACAAATTTTCAAAATTATCTTAGACAAGAGGGCATTCAGCACAGACTGACCTGCCCTCATACCCCACAACAAAATGGGATTGCGGAGAGAAAAAGTAGACATATTGTCGAAACTGCATTAGCTTTATTAGCTATAGCCTCTCTACCCCTCTATTTGTGGGATGATGCTTTTGCAACTGTTGTTCACCTTATTAATAGGGTGCCATCTCCTAATACTAACTATAAATCTCCTTTTGAAATTCTCTATGGCTATGCCCCTGATTATTTTTACATGCGTATATTTGGTTGTTTGTGTTTTCCACACTTACGGCCTTATAATCAACACAAATTGGAACTTCGGTCCCAACCGTGTCTATTCTTGGGATATTCAGCTACTCAAAAGGGGTATAAATGCCTCACTAAGACTGGCAAATTAATAATTTCAAAGGATGTTATCTTTGATGAACAAACATTTCCCTCTACATCCTTCTTTGAAAGAGATTTACCTAATATTGACACTAACACTAATGGTTCTGCTGAGTTTTTTACCACTGTAACAGAAATGCCACCATCCACTTTCACTCCTTTGACAACTATTCCAGCCCCGTCTAGTGATCTCTCCTCATCGTCTAAGGATTCTTCTCCACAGCCAATGCCTACTGCACCTCCAGTAAACACAGCACCCATTCCTACAACTAGAAGGCCTATTCCTATCTCTAATATTGAGATTACTCTACCACTACCACCACCTACAAATACTTTAACCACACTAAACACTCACCTTATGCAAACCAGATAAAAAACTAAGACCTCTACACCTCGGGCACTACAGGTAAGTAATCTTCAACCTGAACTCTTTACTACTGCTTTACCTAAATCTGTTAAGACAGCCCTGCAATCTCCAAAATGGAGAGATGCCATGTTTACTGAATATAAAGTCCTATTATATCATAAAACATGGACCCTAGTAGATCCCCCTAAGAATGAAAAAATAATCAGTTGTATATGGATATATGCTTTTAAAAAGAATTCTAAGGGGGAGGTAATTCGGCATAAGGCCAGGTTAGTTGTTAGAGGCTATAATCAAACTGCAGGAGTAGATTTTGATCAGGTTTTCTCACGAGTTATTAAACCTGTCACTATTCGCATAATACTAACCATTGCCCTATCTAAAGGATGGAAATTAAAACAGTATGACTTTCATAATGCTTTTTTAAATGGGACTCTACATGAAACTGTATACATGACTTAGCCACCTGTATTCACTCACCCAAACCCAAATTTGGTATGTAAGTTGAATAAGGCTATCTATGGTTTAAGACAAGCTCCTAGAGCTTGGTATCTTACAATCACAGGTACCCTTCAGTCCCTCGGATTTCAAGTTGCAAAGTCAGACACTTCGCTGTTTTGTAAGTTTACACCTACTTCTACTATTTATATACTAATTTACGTGGACGATATGTTGGTAACTGGCAGCAATGAAGACGAGATCACTCAAGTTCTTAATAAACTCCACTCTACTTTTCTATTAAAGGAACTGGGAGAACTAAATTACTTCTTGGGAATAGAGGCAATACATCATACCTCATCCCTTATTTCTCTAAATCAGACAAAGTACATAAAAGAACTTTTAACCAAAGCAGGGATGCAGGATAGTGCCCCTGTTTCAACCCCAATGTTGAACTCTCTTCGGCTAGTGGCAAATATTGGCACCCCCTTTGACAATCCCACACTGTATCGTTCCATTGTGGGGGTGGCTTCAATATGCCACTATTACGAGACCAGACATCTCGTATTTGGTTAACAAACTTAGTCAGTACATGGCGAAACCATGTATTGAACACTGGTTAGCTGTTAAACGAATACTACGATATCTGGTAGGCACAACAGAACAGAAATTACATTTTTATAAAAATTCTGACCTTCGTTTTTCTATCTTTTCAGACTCGGATTGGGCCAGTGATCTTGATGACAGGCGCTCCACCATCGGTTATTGTGTCTTCTACGGTGCAAATCTTATATCCTAGAAGTGCTCTAAGCAGCATACCGTCAGCAGAAGCTCGACCAAAGCTGAATATAGAGCCCTTGCCGCGACTTTTACAGAGATCCAATGGATCCAAAACCTGCTTCAGGAGCTCCGTCAACCATGTCCAAGCCCTCCGACAATGTTCTGCGACAACTTGTCGGCTGTACACCTTGCCTACAACCCCGTCCTGCACCAAAGAACAAAACACTTTGAGCTCGACATTTATTTCGTCCGAGAACGAGTAATGAAGGAACAAGTCAAAGTCGTTCATGTACCTACCTCGGAACAGGTTGCTGATGTCTTCACCAAGGCTTTCCCTGTGCCGACGTTTCAGAAATTTCGTGACAAGCTTAGGCTTCTGTCGATGCCACCATAATCTTAGCCCAGAACTTTGGCAGACCATTGATTCATGATTCCTGTGTCGAAGTCCCTCACAAGTTGACAAACTCATCAGCGTGCTATTCCTATCTCTTGGCCAAATCCCATTTTCCTTGTCGATCTCGCCACCTCGCTGTCGAAGGAGACGAATGGAGTAGCTTCTTTCAATCCTCGTTGCCGACTCGGGTCTCCTCGCCAGTGCATCTTCATCGCGGTCGTCGATCTCCTTTCAAGTCGTCTTCCCTTTGTTCTTCACCACATGGTCAGACTTGGTCGTTTTTTCATTTCTCCTAGGTTGTGCGCCGCTGAGTTTGTAAGGGGGGGGGTGATAATAGCTAAACAGAAGTATCGATTAAGGGTGAAGGAGGATAACCTATTCTGACTTCTCTTTTGGTCCTTCACTTGAAACCTGTTTTGGGCTTAAGTGATTGAGCCCATATTTACTAATAATTGAGTATTTACAAATCAGCCCAAACATGTATAAATAGAAGAACTTCTATACAATGTAATATTCATTCAATTACAGTTAGTTACACATTTCTAATAACAAACTAAAATTACTTTCTACAGTTTCTTAGTGTTCTCTCTTGTTCATCAAGAATCATCTTCAAATTACAATTTCTAATATATACACATATTTCTTTTATATTAGAAATAACACTTGAAACCTTAGTGGACCACTAGATACTTTCACCACCTAAGAATTCTCCTTGTTCTCAAACACTCTTGACTGTAAACATTAAGGTGTGTTTGGAAGAGAGATTGAGACTAAATTAAGTTTGTTTATTGTGTTTGGTTTAAATTTATTAAGAGGTTGAGATTGAATTAAGTCAATAAAGAAAAACAAAGACTAATTTTGAAACTTTAATGTTATGTGACGATATTTGAGTAAAAAAAACTTATTAAAATTTCAGTTTCAGTCTCAGTCTCAGTCCCAGTCCTCAAGTCCCTCCTAACTGAAGATACTGAAAATACTAGAATTTTGAATACTGAAACTGAAATTTTAATTCCAGTCTCTATCTAACAAATACAATATTGAGTCTTAGTCCAGTCCTACAAACCAAACGCTACCTTATTGCCTTTCAAAAGATGATAGAGACCGATGCATATATTGTTTGGGTTTTACACAGCCACAGATATGAATAACATCCATGAGACACAACAATACAATACATGTATCAACACACTAAATGAAGTATAGCTCAAATAACATTTGTTCCTTTTTTCCGACAGAGGTCTCGAGTTCGAGCCTTTTCCTTAATATATCTTTGATAAAAAAAAATTATATATATACATACTACTTCGTTGGAAATCAAAATTTCATTTAAGAATTTACTGCTAAATAATAGATTACTAATAGTACTATATGCACAAAGCAAGATTTGCTATATGCACAAAGCAAGATTCGTGATTCAAATTCCTAACATTTGTTTAAGCGAACTAACAAACTAACGAATAAACTAACTCAAGTTGGTTGTATATCTTAATATTTTATTAATATTAAAGTACAAACAAATATTAGTGTAATACTAATTTCAATAGTTAAATACTATTTTCAAGTGTAGTTAATACAATATCCAAAGTTAATTCATACGAGATAAAAATTAGGATAGGAACCACATTTCTAAACGCAAGAAACTTTGATGCCATTTTAAAGTCAGAAATCAAATTGATCTACATTCAAGCATTACCTAATCTCACAAACAAAAACAAAGGACAAGGTGAGTGCACTCAATAATAAAACAATACATATACATTTCACTTATAAGTTTAATGTCTTCATATGCATAGCTCATGATCTAAATCCACTTCAGCTTACATCAAAGTGTTTTCTCCCTTTCTCTCTTTGCTTAATTATAGTACCTTACATGAGATTGGGAATATTAACAAAACAGGGAAATGAAACAAAAAGAGGAATGCAATCATAAGACAACTATATATAGTCTGAATCTGAATCTCTCCGGAAATGTTGCAAATCTTGATGACCATCATATCCTGGTCGACGAGGATTCCTGCAAAAAATGCAAGACGTTCTGGTGCAGGAATTAGTATGCAGTACGCAGTATGTCACATGTAAAATATGTTATGCCCATAGTGTTTTAATACACAGATAAGAAAAAGCGAAGACAGTAAGAAGTGGCTCGTGTAAATGTGGCAAATGATCTTCTAGGCATATGCTAGAGGCCTCGACCAATTTCTGGGAACCCAAACTTATTTTAGGATCATAAAAAGCATTACCAAACTAGCATCAAAGCATAATATTCCAAATCCACAAAAGATAAAATGGTAATCTTCTGTAATCGATAAATGTCAGTCTTTTGGGTGTTTGCTAAGTATTAGATTTTAATTATTTGTCTACATAGCTTAGGACAGGACTAAAGTGTTCCTGAGTTGCTTTTCTATTTGTTTTATATGCTAAGAGTTTGAGTTCTTATGTTTAGGGTATGCCATTTTTAATCATGAATTTCATATTTTATCATACAAAATGTATAGGATTGCGGCTTGCCATCCCTTGTCATTCACAAAAATGCACCTTCATGTGTTGTATGATCCAAATCCCATGTTATGCTCAAAAGCCTAACCAACCATTTGAAAACAGGAAGTATTTGCAAAATCTATCAATATAGTTGATGGTGTGACCAAGATGTTCAACAAGGACCAAGTACATTTTGTTAAATTTATTTGGTTTGGACATGTGGGAAGAAGACCGACAGATCACCCAGTTAGGAGGGTGGATGAGATGGAAGGTGGACAAGGGGTGAAAGGGAGAGGAAGATCTAAGAAGACCATCCATGAGGTGGTCAAACGAGATCTACATGTAAACGGTCTATCTGTAGACATGATACATGATAGACCTCAATGGCGTCGTCTGATCCATGTAGCCGACCCCGCCTAATGGAACAAGGCTTTGTTGTTGTAGTATTTGTTTTACTTTCTTTAACCTTGATCATTACCCCTCAAGCATTGATCCAGATTGGACTTATACCTTGTTCCACTTTTATTTATTTTTTAAATAAAAATAATAATAAGACTAATTTATGACAAGAAAGAGAAAAAAGAGAGGAAGGAGGAGATCCTCTTTAAAAAGAACAAAAGAATAAAAAGGAAATAAACTCATCAACAAGACAAAGCTTTCCAATTGCTCAACATATTTGAGCATGAAAGGTCTCCAAAGACATGCACAAAATGACAAAAGACAAAGTATAGTAGATAAAAGACTCAAAGGTGAAGTCATATATAACACTTGCTTTAATATGCTCTATGAAATATGAATATATGAAGTATGATTTGCACTACCATACCTTGCAAAACTGTTAGGCTCAAAACCAGGAACACCAGGAGGACCATATGGATCAAATCGAGCACCAGGAGGAACACCCCTATTTAGATATATTTACATTTGGATGTAAGCATTAATGGATGCAATAGCTATTTGATTAAAGTGCAATAATAAAACGAAAATGAAGTAATAAACTTACGGCTGTCCTCCAGGAAAGCCTGGTTCTCTGCCGATACCACCAATACCACCAAAGAAACGGGGATCATTAGGCCCTGCATCCACATGTCAAACTATGCATTAACGATATTGGTTGGTGGAAAATAATGCCCACTCAGTTTCTTAACTATTAAATCGTGCCATACATACCTACAAGCATGCTCCCCCCAATGCCATGACCACCCCTAAAACCAATGACAAATGTTTCATGATAAGAAAAGAATGATTAAGACCACGGGCTAACAATAGAGTGCAAGGTAAACTATACCTTGAAGGATACATTCCAGCAGCCGCTCCAGGAAAAAGATCACTACCAGACCCAATGGAAACAGGAGGGAATGCAATTCTGTTTAAAAAACAACCAAATTTCCAGACACTCACGTTAGACACAACATTAACAACAAATAAATTTTTCTTTCATATTGAAGGATAAATATAATCGAGGCATGTATGTGATACTTATATGACTTAGTGTGAACAGCAAACCTTTTGGGTTCAACAAACTCATTTAGATAGAATAGCAAACTGAGTTCAAAACACTCCATTAAAACAGAAATAACAGTAGAATCTTACCCAGCGGGATGATTTGGAGGAACAGCAGGATCACCAAATCTAGTACCAGTCTCGTATATCTCTTGCCTTTCACTTGTTTCTGAGCTGTAAGTAAACAATGGAGAAAAGAGAATTTAGCAAGGTTCTCAAATGCCAAAAGCTTCGAATAATAGTAGCGCACCATAGCAGGTCAACACAACTACACATTGCTCAAATCAAGTAGCTAACCAAGAATGCTCTTGCAGCAGTAGTTTCCAAACAGTTTATCTAGAAGCTGCAAACTATATGTTATCTATTATCAACAATAATTATGCAAAAGTAGATTTTCAATATGTAAGCTTTTGGCTTAGCACCAAATCATGCATTCCCACATGACTGAGTAATTAAATAGAAAAACGCTTAAAACTGAGATTGGATCAGAGTTTTTGAGTCCATGTAACAACCAATTCGCAAAGATTAAAGCATTTGCTCCGAATGAGTGACATAAGGTTTGCTCTAACAGATTGCATTGAAAAGTACACCAAATTTAAAGCATTTAAATCTACCTTTTATTTGACGAGCTAGCATTGACATAACCATCAAGTTTAGACAAGATATTCCCATCTATTAAGTTCACAAGCTTGTCCAAATTCTTGAACTGCTGAGAATAATTGCTACCCCCATCCTCTCCTGCATATTCTCCAACACTGCACATTTAGGGAGGAAAACAACATTAAAATTAGCCACTAAATCAAAAACCCGTATAGAATTTATGATCGAATGCAAAATTCATATTGAAACATGAAACAATACATGTATTTACACATAAATACATAGTAACTAATTTTTTGCATCCACAAAGCATTTTTGAAAAAGAAGCTCCAAAATCCCTAAAATCCCAGTTTCACAGCAGGAAAACCCTGTTGCAAGAATCCAACAGCATGTGCCTATTTATCCAATATCAGAAATAATGAAAGTAGAATTAAAAACATGAAATGGAGACTGTAACCATTTTTTAAAGGGTTAATGTTCAAAATGGTATCACTCAAGAGTCAATTTGGTCCTGAAACAAAACAAGCATCAAACTTTCATTCCCTTCTACTTCTATATAGACAACATGCAAAAAATAAATCCTCAATTCAAAAATAAATGAAAGTTAAAATGGAATTACTTAATGACAAGGTGCAAAGGCTCCAAAGAGGATTCAGACAAAGCATCAAGGATCAATTTTTGGTTCATGACAAGGCACTTCAAGAGTATTTTCTTAGAACCCTTTTCTGGGTTTGCGTAAATGAACGCGTACTCGTCATATAACTCGTCCCAGTGATCAACCGATACCTCCTCTACACAAATGAATAAAAAAAATGAAAATTGGGAAAAAGATAAAGAATATAAATAAGAATAGGGTTTTAACTTGTACGTACCATTGGAAGGATTGGAAAGCGCGGCGTCGGAGAGGGCTTGGGGACCAGTGGCGGTGAGGATGTAACCGGAGGCCAGGAACGAGGAGTGAACGGCAAAGGCGATCTTGTCGTGTTGGTGGCGGAAGGTGGGCCTCGACGCCCTGATCACGGCCAAAACCGTTATGTCAGTCGCCATGGGCGTTTTCAGCACGAGACGGCAGTGTCGTTTTCAGCTTACACGAGTTCAGGAACAAAGTCAAGAAGACGTGAAGCAACAAGGAACCACTGTAAGAAAGTATAAATTCGATGGTAATTATAGTATCATTTTACAAATTAAAATATTTTAGAGGATTTTTTTTTTCTAATTAGTCCATACCTTTTAATTATAGCGCAAATAATTTTTTCATTTTTGTTAAATAATAATTGTATCGGATTTTCTTTAAAAGAATGACGTGTATAGAAGATTCTGGATCCATTGAATCTCCGTGAAAGCCGCTGCAAGGGTCCTGTATTCGGCTTTCGTAAAACTCCGACTCTCTGTATAATCTTTCGTTAATTTATTTTTCCATTGCCTAATGAAAACGTCTAAAATTCAGTCTATTCCGCATATTTATTTTTTAAATTTTTTCAAAAAAAATAACACTACTTTTAATATTTTTTGTCGACGTGAAAATTCAATTTATTCACTAATTATTTAAAAGGTTTTTTTGGACTAAAAGTGATATTTTTTCCTCAAATTTTTTTGAGTTAAAAAAATAAAATTTTTTGTTTAATCTTTTGAAAAATAAATAAATAATAATAGTATCGTTCTATCATTTTACAAATTAAAATATTTTAGAGGATTTTTTTCTAATTAGTCCATACCTTTTAATTATAGGGCAAATAATTTTTTCATTTTTGTTAAACAATAATTGTATTGGATTTTCTTTAAAAGACTGACGTGTATAGAAGATTCTGGATCCATTGAATTTCCGTAAAAGCAGCTGCAAGGGCCCTGTATTTGGCTTCCGTAGAACTTCGACTCACTTTATAGTCCTTCGTTAATTTGTTTTTTCATTACCTAATGAAACCGTCTAAGATTCAGGCTATTCTGCATATTTATTTTTTAAATTTTTTCAAAAAAAAATAACACTACGTTTAATATTTTTTGTCGACCTGAAAATTCAATTTGTTCACTAATTTTTTTAAAAGGTTTTTTTGGGCTAAAAGTGATATTTTTTTCCCAAAATTTTTTGAGTTAAAAAAAATAATTTTTTTGTTTAATCTTTTGAAAAATAAATAAATAATTAATTACATGGAGCAACTCGTTTAGGATATATGTTTCTTGAATATTAGATAATGTTGTTTTTAATAAAATATTAAACGCTATTAGTGAAACGATACTACTTCATGTTGGCTAGTGTAAAAAAGCTATCACGTAACTCACGGAAAAAAAAAAAAATTAGATAGAAAAAAGGTCACAAAAAGATTTGGTACAATTTTTCAATCTCATATGATTAAAATGGTGCAATTATTTTAAAAATTATTTTGGTGTAACTGTAAACTACAGATCTAAAATCTCAAATACTAAAATGGAGGTTAACACCATACTTTTAGAACACCACTAGAAATAAATTATTTTAGAATTTGATAGATAAAATAAATCAGGTCTCTAAATATTATCTTGAAAGAAAAATAATAAAATTTAGCTTCTTATACAAGTAACTTGATGGTATAATAAAAAATTGATATAAAATCCAAATTGATTTTTTTTAAAATTGAATTGAGACAAAAGAATTAGAATGATAAATCTCTTGTCTAGTTTCACAAATGCTGAAGTAGCTCTTTGTAAGACACGAATTGAAATTGAAATGAAACTTAACATAGGCTTGAGAATTGTCATGTTTAAATTTTAACCATTGCACCAAATTCAAATAACTTTACAGTAAAAAACGTTCCACATTGCAAAATTCCATAAATCAACTGCTTTTCGTGACATCCTGGATACAAGATAGAGTGATCTCTATCTCAATCACCTTTTGCCTTATCATCACATTGAAATAGTTGGCAGATCATAGTCCTTGCCATTCAGCTAAGGAATCATCAGATTCAAGTGAAACACAAGAGTTGATAGTCTGATTTTCTTACATGAATAAATGGATCTAACACCAATTATCATTTCTACTGAGCCAAGAATAGTGTTAGCTTGTAACACCATTTTCTTTTCTTTTCTTTTCTTTTTTTTAACACACACACACACATGGTAGAGAATGGCTTCAGGAATTATCTGTCCGGCTGATGGCAGAGGTCAATCATCAAGTAACAATCGATTTTATTCGGTTGCAACGAGGAATGGTAATCCCCTAACATCACAAAATGACAAACAAATTCAGTACTTACTCCAATGCTTTCAGAATTTTGACAAACCAGAGCAAGAGAAATAGGCAAAAGATAGAAACGAAGAAATAATGTTTAACAATTCAAAATAGCTTTAATTACCAGCCTCCGTGTCTTGAGAAGAAGTCATTATCTAGCGATATAGCAAGAGCTAAGGTTACAGCTCTCTCCGCCAGGGTCAGTGGGCGACTAACTTCTAGGTCCTGAATCTGTAGAAGGAATATCATTTTACTAGTAATTTATTAAATCAAATAGGACCGAGAAGTGTTTTTCGAAGACAAGGGAATTTACGGCGGAAGCAAGGCCAGTTTTCAACTTCGGATCTGAGCTTCCAAACCGAATAACATATTGACCAGCATCGGTCATAATCTGCACATTACAGCAAATATATAAATGATATGTCACCACTCAGTTAAAATGGATTATACAAGATAGAAAGTCTGAAAATTTAAACATGAAACTCTTAAGAAACAGGAAAATAAACAAAGGCCAAAGGAGATCTAGTACACAGACAATAGACGGCAACAAATGGCTTCGGATTTAAGAACTATCTGAACTAATTACTTACAGTGATTAAAATATAGTATAGAAACCTGCTATTGAAACACATCCTAGTTCCTAGCCCTTGGATAGTAAACTTAGGCACAATCTAAGGTGGCTTGAATGAGGGGAAAGAAAAAAGAAATATAAAACAAAAGTAAGATAAGACTGCTAAAATACTTAAACTACTGTCACATGAACTTGTGATCCCTTTAGTAGGGTTTAGGGTTAGAGGTTCAGGGTTTAGGTTTTTTTTTCCCTTCTTTTGTTAATTTGGCGTTAAATATTTTCCTCATTTTGATTACTATTGCTATAGATCCATTTTGTCATGCTGGCTCTTTCCACTGTCACTAGCAGTTGTGCATCTCATATATTAACCCAAAATTTTCTTTTCTTGGCAAGAAAAAGTTATGGGGAGAAGAGTTTTCCCCATTACAAGATCAGGGATCAAAATCAAAATGGTGGACCAAAAATTATCATTATTTTCTTTTCCCTGACACAAAACCAATATGTACCATGAGAAGAAATCGTAATACACAATGTTGAAAAATGACTAGTAAATGAACAAGCATGTTTGACAAAAGGTTCCAAAAGCAATTATACAAAAGTGAAAAAAAAATCATAAATGTCATAAACCAACCTCAAAGCCAAAACCTCTCCAATCACGATCTATCTGAGCTAGGACTTCACCATTAATATCTTTCAAGGTGAATGTCCAGTTCCAAAGTCCAGGGTTCTCAACCACAGCAAATTGTTTATTCCTGAAAACATTATTATTCCAATGTTGCATTTCGTAAAACAGATTTGTTAAACAGTCAAACTTAACATGGAGTTAGAAAGAAATGAATCCGATATATAATGCAAGTTGCTAAATAAACAAAAAATCAAACTACACACATTAAATTAAAATGCCGCAAGCATTACTTCCAATTTACAAAGACAGTTAAATAAACATGTCGCTTATTTATTTATTTATTTATTTATTTTTTTAGGATTTAAACTTCTAGAAGAGTGAACAACAATTTACATATTGGCTTAAGCAAGCTTAAATTTTCTCAAACAGAACATGTGGATCTAAGAGACAACTAAATGGGGCAAAGCATGCTATGATTTAGGCAGTTACAAATACAATAAATCAACACATAGTATCTTGATATTACCCTAGGTACAAATCATAGATTCTCCTCCAAAGATGCCATCTCTGGTGAACTACTCCAATTTCCTGACGAGATACTCAATACAATTAACAACAAAATAGTTGAGGAATTTAACAGTGAAACAAGATAGAACTTTAGTGTAAAATTGTAAATGACATACCTTACCATCAATTTCTGCATAAATTGAGCTCGTTATCCACCAAAATGGTCTCCGAACCTAACCGTAGAAGAGCATAGCCTCAACTCAAGCTAAACGGTAAATTAATTAAGATAGCTGTTCTACTAATATACTAGTGTGTATTAAAATTAACTGAGGTGCATTGTGAACAACCAGACTAGAAAATGATATATTTTCCTCACCTTGAAAAGCTCGTTCCCCAAACCATCAGTTATGTATGCAACAAATGGACGCCTTAGACGAAGAAACTACAGTAAGAAAAGATCAAAGGGAATGAAATAAACAAGTGTGTAAACAAAATTCATATTAAAAACATGAATAGTACAGAAGAAGGCAAACAAATCAAACAAGGCTTGCAAATTAAGAAATTATAGCATAAATTAGATTCAATGATTCATTCTTCATAGAAGACTAACTTTTCTACCCACATAACCAAAGCAGTGCTGGCACCATAAATCATCATAACATCACAATTCTGCTGATTCATAATTTTTGAGTCACATTACATGAAGCCAGCAATTCGTGCTATGAATCCAACCATTGTGCGAATGGCTCTCCAATATGTATAATTTGTATTATAAATAATATTGTCTAAGTAGATAAGAATCTTTAAATTTCACCATTTCTACAACTATTTTCTATGTTTTAATAAGATATTTGGTGTTTGAAAGTAAAGTTAGGTCTATCCTTCCTTATGAATATGCAATGGTGGCTAATACCAAAGCATGTTACTTGTTGATTTAGATTGGGGAGATAAACACTGAATGAGAGATCTACAGTGAGAACCTAAATTTGATAAATGACATCTAAGCAAATTCACGTCTGGAATGATACTGCAATGAATAATACAGCCAAAGCATTCGTCTAAATAGAATTTACAGCCATCCTAAGTTATCAATATTACAGTAAAGTAAATACAATACAAAGGCAAAACAGACAATTTACTCATTAATTTCTTACCATATGGATCATACATGAAAAAAAAAATGCGTAAAATAAAAAAAGTACAAGAATTCAGAATTAAATTACTTAATTAAATACCTGCCGGGCAAGGAAGTTGCTCTCTTCACGAATAAAACCTACAGGCTATATAATAGCAACCAGTAGAAAACAAGTTCAACTATCATCATTAGGAGCAATGTAAAGAAAATAAGGATATAAAGTATAACTGTCAATATGAAAAAGGTGATAAAATTATAACTAACCGCCTGAGGGTAGCACGCATCTACAATCGCGTAACGATTTTCCTTCAATCCAAAGAAAAGAATAGAAAAAAGATCTCAGATCTGAATTCATGAACAATAATCAAAGATAAAATAGTCGGAAACAAACAAATAAATAAATAAATAGATAAATAATTTGTTGGGAAATGTAAGAATAATGCCGCAGGAACTCAATGAAATGTATGTACTGTACCTAACAAGAAGTATAAAACAAAACAGACCATTAAAATATCTCTATGAAGACAAATACAAGCATTGAAAAATAAAAGGATCACCTGCTCATAGCCAAATACAAGATTTGCCCACTCAATATCTCTGGTAATTAGCAAGTTGGACCTCGCAAGCAAAGGTGCAACCTTGGCCTAATATTTTAAGAGAGGACACATAGAGAACACTTCATTATTTGAGTCTTAAATTTGACACAGAACCAACAAGGTATAGGTTTAACAGTAATCACACCCTACAATAAACATACTTTCTCTATTTTTTCTCACTACCCACATAGTGATTAGCAAACTTAAGTTAAATTTCAATCATATGGCAGCCAAAACACAAGAAGAACTAATAGAAAATTGACTTTTCTGATTGGAGGCTCACCTCTTCTGGAGATTCTGGTTTCATAAACTCAGAAACAGATTGACTAATTGGAGGTTGCTTCAAGAGCTTTTTACCTCTCCTTGTTACTCCACCATCTTCAGCAACAGAGGAATTCGAAAACACTCTGCGATCACCATTGCGTTCAAGCATTCTCATCCTTTGTTTCTCTATGGGGTGCTTCTTCCCCATTTTCCTATCAGCATCCGAAAGCTTCACAAGAAATTCCCTACTCAACTGATGATCAGCTTCCTTTCCACGGCCAGCGCGGCTTCCAAATAGCCGACACAGTATGACGGGATCATTATTGTAATTCCTAGCAACAACATTTTGTTGAAGACCCAAAAGGCCATAGACATGGGGCTTGCTTATCTTGGAGAAGCATCTCCTACCGTACTTTATCCAACTCATCTTCAATACAAAAGACTACAATGTTGATCAATTAACAAACGTTTACATTGAATCCATGTTATACATATACAAAAGGGGAATGTGTACGGAAATCTATGTGTATGTACATTTGATTTGATAAATAATTGACAGTAGTTCACATACAATAACAGGCACAGGGAAACGCACTCAGACAAAAACAAAAGAACATTTAGAAAGGGGGGAAAAATTAAAGAACACACACATATCAGAGGAAAGTGGGAAATTAACCTGGGCGCCGTTCCGAGCCTGCTATCTGGATCGTCGGTTGCGTTGTGCGGTGTCTCTCGGTGCGCGATGTGGCGCTGTGCGGTGGTGTGGCGACGAGTCAGAAAGGAGCATCCACCACGGCTTTCAGAAATCTGGTTGAAGTGTTGAACCACTGTCCATCGGTTTAGTGGGCTTTGGTTCGAAGCTCCTTTTGTTTTTCTTTTTTCCCTTTCTGGTCACGCAATATGGTTGGAAAACTTGGAAGCTCCAGAAAATTCAATTCAAAGTTGGCTGAAACAAAGGAGCAGATTTTTTTGGCTTTCCATGAATAATACAGAAAATTTTAATAAATATAAATATTATTATTTGTACTTATCAAAAATCATTTTTGCTTGGGTTGAGATTAAAAGTATATCCATTTAAATTTTTTTATGATAACAAACAAATATTAACACTTAATAATATTCAATTTAATTCCTAAAATTTGATGTTGGAATCAAATGAATCCCTAAAATTTGAATAAACTTAAATTAGACATCTAAATTTACAATTATAACTCACTATAACCCTCAATTCATGCATATAAAGATCCATAATTGTAAAAATTGAACCGATCTTTAAATCAATAGGTCACTAAATTATATATTCAAGTGTTAGGTCACTTGTTGTTGTTGATCACCTATTTCATGGTTGCTCTTTACTAATATGATTAATGTAAAAATGAAAATAGCAAAAATAATGTTCTCGTCACTAATGTCTGGATTAAATCATATTTTAGTTTTTAACGTTTAAAATGTTTTATTTTAGTCTCAAAAAGTTTTAATTGGACTCAATTAAGTCCTACCGTCAAAAGTTGGATGGGAACTTAACATTGTAGCTGATCCACTCGTTTGCTAGGTGATTAGTTACTTCACTCCTACATTCAAAATCTTTATATTACAAAGTTTGACACTTGATTTTTTCTTCTCATTCTTGTAACGAAAAAAACACTCAAACCCTAACCATTCACATAGTTGCTCGCAAGGTTGTCAAACTCGCGAGTTTAAGTAAACTCGTAGAGCCGATGTAAACTCGACTCGCGAGTTAACTCGTGAAGTTGTACGAGTTTACCAATTATATATTTTTTCTATAAAAATCTTTCTATGCATTCAAAATTAATAATTTTTAACATCAAGACACATTAAACTAAAATAGTATTACCATACATTCTGACTTTAAATCAATTATAACAATTCAAATAATCAAATTACTAATATCAACATTACAACAACACTCTGACCCTAATAATCAATTAACAAGGAAGGGCACCTAACATTTAACTAATAATCAAGCAACAACACTGTAAATTCTATATTATCAGCCATAGATTGCAGCAAAAACCACAAATAGAGAATCATCCGAATATCTTACAAAACAATTGAAAATAATATTGTTCCTCGATATATAACAATCTAGTTTAGCACTAGCATAAAGCATTGACAACAGATTTCTGCATACGAGAACAGCAACTTACATAGAACTTATTTTACCCAGCAATAGAAATAGATGGGAGGACAATTCTTAGAATTTAGAAATATGGCATACAAATAAAATTGGATAGAATTTGATTCCTGTCTCAAATACACAACATTGGGATACATAACATGAATAGTTAACACGTATCAACAATTACTAATAGAAAATCAAATTAACAATGAACAAGTATCAACAATTTCT
>JASCZI010241711.1:116176-128323 GCA_036250425.1 Stylosanthes scabra
TTTGGAAATTTTCAACCATGAGCGGTATATCCTACCTATTTCCTTCAGAAGCACCAGGTGCAACCCCCTCCCCAATCTCTCCCTTATCAAACATACTCACAGCAAGATCACAGCAATCATACAAACAGCCAAAGACTTCTAAAAAAACCACTATCAACAACAACATCAAGCGGAGCAATGGATTCAAAACGACAAAGGAGACAGGAAGCAAACCAAAATCAATGATATAGACAAACTAGGAGATGGCTCCGAAAGATTTGTCGGCAAACGCAGCACCTAGCCGCTCGCAGCAGAACAGCAGCTTATCAGATGGATAGGTTAAAGATGATGTTGGAGGCGGTTGGCAGGTAGGAAGCTCCAGCAACACCGGCGGGATTGGATGAGGGTAATGGACTGTGAGTAGTTGAATAGAACGGCAGCTCTAAGATCTGCCGGAAGGATGGTGGAGGCAGCTCGAAAGGAGGAATGGTGATGGATAGGAACGGATGGCAAACAAAGGGCGACGCTGAGTGGAAGGACGGCGAAGACAGGGCGGTTGTGGATCGAGACGGGAAAGTTGAAGAAAGCTAAACGGAGTGGTGGCGAAGCAGACGGCCGGAACGGCGATCGGCGCAGCTCCGTGAGGGAGCAGCGGATCCAATTCCGGCGATCTCTCTCTCTCTCTCTCTCGTGTTGGTGGTGTGTGTTTTGGTTTTACTAGCTGTGAAGTGGTTTAATACAAAAAGGGTATTTTGGTCCGCACATTTAATTTTTTGTCATTTTAATGTGATTTCAAAACATCTTTGGCATCTTTGATAAAAAAAAAAAAAACTATTGTGATAAAATTGATTTTTCACCTAAACCTTTATGGCAATATTAGTACTTTTCCCTAAATATAATAATAACGTTACAAGTTAATGTAACGCTCAGGAAAGCTTAAATGTCTACTTATAGACCCATTAAATCATTAGTAATAAATCTGATATTACATTTAGGCCACAAAATAAGTTTATTATAAAATAAACTTCTAACATATATAGCAGGACTATTTTATTTTAGACTCTTTTTAATTAATGTTATAGAATATGATAGAATTAAAATAAAAAGTTTAAAAAAGGACAAAAAAAAAAACATCACATAAAACTGCATATTTATTATAATGATAGTTAAATGATTATGATTATTACATATAATTAAAATGTCTTCTCTTAACGTGCAACATGATTATAATTTAAAATTTAATCGAGGAATGATTGTAGGGTTTAAATTTTGTTTTTCTAATGAAAATATTTTAAATTCTTTATGAGTACGTTATATATTCTAGGGAGTACGAGTAGTACATCCGAAACAGAAATTCATATGTGATTATTCATCGCTTCACATATGCATTTCTCGCTTCACATCTGCATTACTCAAAAGATGATGATGATAATTTTCAAAGCAAAAATATATGAAATTGATGTCTTTATCCTTAAACAGTTGCTTGGATGCAATAAAAAAAAATTTCAATCTTTTTCATTTTTGAAAAGGTGATAACATGATCATATCTTTTTCATCATAAAAGCACCAAATATATTTAAATGTTATAAAACAACCCATGTTTTTTAATTTTTACAATGTACTCTCATGTATTCTTTTATAATCTAATCGTTTTTAGGATTGAGAGTTTAAATAATTATCTAAAAATAATGTAAGTTTTTTTTTTCTATTTTATGTTTGTATTTATTTATTTATTTACTTTTTTATTTATATTTTCATTTCCTTAAGAATAATATACTATGTCACCCGTCTTTTCTAAAATTATTTATTATATAATCATAGGTTTATTCAAGCTTTGGAGAAACGTTTTTATTCTTCCTATAAAAAATAATCAAAGATAGTTATTTTATTATTTTTTATTATGTTTTTTTTAAAATTTTTTTAAATATCAATCTCAAGAGATACTTAAAAAAAATATATATCAATCACAAATTAATAAAAAGACACGCTAGTATTCAAAATTACAAACTTATTATCCACTTCAATTTATTTCATAGCTTTTCTTTATGGTATTCCATTTTTTTTACTTGCCATGTCTATAAATAGGAGAGTTATATTTGCACTATATTATACATTAGCACTTGGAATGTGAATGGTTTCTTTTAGGACATAGAATTTTCTATTTGTAACATTGTTTCTTCTTGTATATCAAGGATCAATACAATCAGGTATATATAGAATTTCTTTTATAACTCATCCATATATTACAACATATCTTAAATATAATAAAAAAATAAACATATTTAGATACCTTTTTTTTATAAAATATTATTTCTTCCTTTTTAAACTAACAATAATAATTTATTCTAAATTAATTTTAAATTTAAAACAGACACATCCACTTTTCAATTCACATATTAATAAAAAAATATAATTCTAACTAAATTCAAAATTTAAAAACATAAAAAACTCATAAATTTTAAAAATTAAAATAAAAATAAATAGTGAGTATCTTACATAAATTTATAAAAAATTTACACAAATTGCATTACTCAAGCCTTGCAAAAGAAATGTAAAAACATATGCATTCAACTATCCAAATTCATCAATAGTGTTTCATCACTTCAAAAAAAGATAACTCTCAATCATTTTTGGATATGTTTGTAGATAGAAATATGTTCCATATATTATTTTAGATGTGTTTAATTGATTGGAATAATAAAAAATATTTTTAAATATTGATTATTTCAAACATATCTAAAATAATATAATAACACATAAAATAAATTATCAACACATCTAAAATAACATAATTGAACATAAAATAATATAAAATTCTAGTTAGAGTATCTCTATTCATCTTAGAGAATAGTGCACTAAGACATGATCCATAGTTCTAAGGAATAATATGACATTCGAATATTCACGCGGTCCCAAAGCCAGTTCAGAATTCCTTAAAGAACTCGTTGCAGATATAGTTTCGAACCAGCTATGAAAACCTCGATCAAATTAATTTTAGTTAAAGATGTGTCACAAGATGCAACCAGTTAAAAATACCGAGTACTAGACTTGGGTCGTTCTCCCTATGAATTGAAAACAGAGGTTTGCTTTTATTTGAGAAAAGTTCGGGGTTGCAATTGTTGATGTTTGAGAACAGAGAGCAAAGAGAGACAAAGTAAAATAGCAATATGATAAAGAGTGCTTGGCCATTGGTTGAAATATCGTGCGTCCCTAGGATCACCACCGATCCCAGTTTGGATGGACTGTCACTTTAAATGAAACTAACCACTACTATCTAACGGTCGAGTGACAGAGTTGTCCCTATCCGAATTTCCTAGATATACTCAATTAACGTAAGACCAAGGTATTTGGTGAACTCGAATAACCCATCAAGTTCACGTAGTTAAGGTCTTCCCGTTATTGGCAGGGACGTAGTGTTAACGGCATCGAAACTAACCCTGTTCCTCACATCCGTTGCCCTTAGGTATCGGCAGCTAAGGTCATTCGCACATTTCAACCCATAGCCAAGGCACAAGACCACTACTCACTACTAACAGAAATCATAATAACAGAAATAAAGCAAGCGAAATAATAAAGAGACATAATGAATAAAAACAGAATAACTATAACTGAAAAGTAAATGAGCAGAGTAATGATAGTAACATTAATTAAATAGACATAAAAATAGTAAATTGTTTGCCTAGTATAGCAACAAAAAAATGAAAATCCTAAGAAAAACTAAACTAAGAGAGAAAATGGGAGAACATGAGTCCTTCCAAAAACTCTAAAAAATTATTCAACCCAAAAATGGGGCTCAAAAAGGTGTGTGTTGAATGCGATAGCATCCCTCCTATTTATAGTCCTCCATTTGACTT
The DNA here is from genome assembly GCA_036250425.1 of Stylosanthes scabra. Lineage (NCBI taxonomy): Eukaryota > Viridiplantae > Streptophyta > Magnoliopsida > Fabales > Fabaceae > Stylosanthes > Stylosanthes scabra. The sequence goes on from JASCZI010241711.1 coordinate 120,010, forward strand.
GAAATTCCCTTATTGATCTTCATTTTGCTTGTTGTCCACGCACCTGTGCGTATGCACCTAAGTTCCTGTGCGTACGCACAGGTGAGAAAACGTGACTTGCACGTCACTCCAGCTTGAGTGCGTACGCATCGAGTCCATGTGCATACGCATATAGGCAATATATATATCGTTTCAAAGATCTGGATGTTAAATTTTCAATGGCACTGGAATCAAATCATTTGGATCTCTATAGCTTTAAATTATGATCAAATTAGTGACAAGAGGTCAGGATTGACAGCATTAGGAAAATTCTGAGCATTGATCTTTGGATGCAAATTTCTCATAGAATCACTTAGAACCGGAAGAAGTATTCAACATGAGAGTTGTAGATATTGAATTCTTCTTTTCAAAGAGTTCAAGTTTGTTTCAATCCGATAACTATAGCTCCCTTTCTCATCTTTTTATGCTTGTTCATTTTTCATTCTTTGGCCATTTCCAATCCAATTTTAACCTATCTAGGCTTGAAACACTCGAACAAACAAATCAAGGTATCGAATGGAATGAGAATTAAGTAAATGTAAAGCAAAATATGGCCAAAAATGTATGTATTCACAATTTAAGTCCTAAGGAACAATAATTCATGAATACACTCAATTTACAAGTATTTAAGTGAGTTTGATTTGATAATTTACTTATTTATAGCATAAAATAAACCATCAAATGGGGTTTATCAAATATGCTTTTGTTAACCACAGCATGCAATTTGTCTCCAAACTAAACAAAACATAAAATGAAACAACAATTCTAATAAGTAAAGTTTCTTTCCTAGTGGAATGATGTAATTTCCACATGATTAACCATATCAAATACAATGTTTCATAAAATATTCACAACATACATCTATACCGCAATTGCATATAAAATACTTCTAAAAATTATGGGAAAAAAGAAAGATACTTTCTGCAATTTCAAAATCACAAACAAATGCCTCCTCTACTTTCCATACTAATTCAATAATATATGCTTGAATATTATTTCTCTTGTTAGTGCTTGTGTGTTTGAGCACCAAAATTGAGTGACTAAATAATATAGGAAGATAGAAACCTCAAGCCTGGCTAAGTCCATGTCAAGATAGAAATTTTGTCCACCTCCAAAAGGAGTGAAAATGTGAAATTACAGCTGCTTATGTCCTTGTCATGTTATCACCCCAACAATCTATTTGTTAAATAAATAGAAAATTGACAATAACCAACTAATTAAGTGTGTTCTATTTTGTACGGTTCTATTGCTTGTCACCTCAATGGATTGAATAATTGCATAAAAAATCTAATTGGTCAATACTCTATGTAGAATTCATACCTTGTGCTACGTAACAATGAGTATATGCTTTTTTTAAGCTCCTGCAACACCACCCTTTCAACAGTTTATGCACATTTGGAACATGAAATATATTATTTTCATTTTCATTGTTGTGCTAATCACATTGTGATGAAGAACCATATAATCATAAATCCATGGTTTGCATTGCTTAATTCTCTATGCAATGTCATTTTGCTCACATAATTAGTCATTACTTCTCCAATATCTTACCGTTATTTGTTGCCTCTGTTTTTTCTTTACCAACAAACATTCACTTTATTTATAATATCATCACTTTTGTCTAATATAAATGTTAAATACAAACTAGCTTATTAGTTAACTAAAACATTTAAAACAAAGTGATGTTTTAGAATGAAACCAATGACATACAACATCCTTTAACTTCATATTTCACCTTGCAAAGTTGTACTCCAAATTGAATAAGCAAAATTTAGGCACCAGATCTCTTTGCAATACACAAAGTATTTATTCTCATCATAAATCATAAATTAATTAAAAAGAAATCAGGCAAAAATTTAATCACCTTAGCTAGTAATTTTGGATCTGAAATTGTTTGTTCCTTATCAACTGCTACTCATCAAGTTTGATCTGGAGTTAAAACATGGTACAACATGACGGAAGAATTTTATGCATTTAACAAAATGGCCATAAAAAATAGAAAGAAAGAAGAAAAAATTGAAGTTGAGAACTTATTGAAAATGAATGAGAAGCTCAGAATTTGAAGTACTAAGTATGTGTTTGTGTGGTTGATGGAGCAGATAAAGAAGCGGTGGGTGCAGGAGACGACGTCAATCCCTGATAAATTCCTATCTTTTTTCCACGCCATTCACCTTGGTTGGCTTTCCAGTATCATGGATTGAAGGAGAGATTTGAATGTTTTAGGCAGCTGGGTAAAAGGATTTATATGAGTCAAGCACCTACTATATCAAAAGCGCTTGTGTGTTCGATTATTGTGGGGAAAAAAAAAGAATTTCAGTTGAATCTTAGCAATGTTTTAGTCATTGGGTTCAGTTTTCTTGCTGTGGTTCTTCACTTATTGGACAGGTGTTGCATTTTGAAGATATGGTATGTATGAATAGTAATGGAAATAGTCTCCCTTATTATATTAAAATTTGAAAAATGATTGATATATTAAATTGATTGATGACCAAATGCCAATGGAAGCTCATTGAAATTTAGTAATCAGATTAATCTCCTTTTATATATTAAATTGATTACAAAACCGTTGAACACTTCTTACTCCACTCTTTGTATTCTTAAGATTACAGTTTCACATTTCATATATGAAGAGTGATTAAACTATCTGATGAAAAATATTAAGGCTAGTAAAGGATGACGCAATTATCTATATAAACTCCTTCCAGGTAGCTCAAATCTGACGGAAAAGAAGAAATTTTATCCTCTTATCTTGTAATGTTCTTGTTTTTCTTAACAAATTTTTTCTTCTATTAAAAGTAACTATTACATAAAATGAATTGCTGTATAGCTCTTATATCCAAGAATAAATATATCTGTATCATTGTACACACCTGTACACAACATTTAGTAACACGAAAAAATGTAAATATTAGAGCATCTCCAATGTGATGTTTTTTGGGTATCAATTTTTATTGAAATGATAAATGAACTGAGTTGATATTGAATTATGCATTGGAGGAAGTAAGGAAAGTGATACCGGTATCACTAAGTTGATACCATATTACTTTGAATTAATGCCAATTAAAATGTGCCATGTGTACAATTGATTAAATGCATGTTAATTAAATAATATGATGTGGGACCCAAATTGATATTAAATTAAAACCAAGCATTAGAGTAATAAATTTCATATTTACCTCAAATCATATATGGTCTCACAAATACTTACGTGGCATCTTGTGGGACCCAAAATAATTTTGATACTAATACTAGCCTTGGAGATGCTCTTAGCACAGAAATTTACATTTTTCTGTGCTAATGTTTATATTTTTCCATATTACTAAATGGTGTGTACAATGATACATCTAGTATTACCGATTCAATTAATATCAAGGTTACCACAATCGGACTATTCATTAAATCGATGGGTTGACTGGTTCGGAGGTTTAAAGATTCAGCCGGAATCGGACCATAATCAAACTATTTTACTTAAATATATAATAATAATTAAAAATATAATGTAAAATTATTTAACATAAAAATTATTATTTTTATTAAAAATAGGTTTTATTTAAAAATCAGTCCAATTTGATCGATTCACCGATTTATTATAAGTTTGACTAGTTTTTATTATTTTTTGCCATTCGATTTTTAATCCTGAATCAGGCCGATCAAAGGACCGGTTCCCGATATTTTCGCCGATCCGTCGTTTCTCATAACACTGATTCATGAGTTGTGCTATTTGCACATTAATTTCAGCTACTATTTTCTATCATCGTATTTTTATACGGTATATAGAAACAAAATACAAAAACTAAAAAGAGACTCATACTCGCACAAATATTTTTATCTCACGCGCTACAAGAACTACTTTTTAATCTCACGGATTGTACTACAAAAGTTTTCTCTCTCACTTCCTGCATATTCCTCTGCCTCTTTCACCACACTATCACGTGATTATGCTTTTTAATATTAAAAAACTCATAAAATGTGAAATGTTGACATTGCAATATTTACTGGTAATATGGTTAGTCCCTATTTTGCATGTCTAATGAGTAATGTCTACAGTAATTAAGTATATTGGCATTGTATTTATTTAAGTAATTTGTGAATAAACTCCTAAATTAAATTAAAAGATGCATAGAATTGAGAGAAGAACTTTGACGCTGTGCACATGTAAAATTTTCTAAATTACAATGAAGTTGAGTGTGCAAATCTATAGTTTGATTAACTTAAAATGATGAATTAGCTAAATAAAAAATTTACAAATATTGTTCAATTGAATTTTGTGGTTTGATTATTATATCAAAAATGTTTCGATTATAATTGTATCTGTGACACACACAAAATGGATTTGTGTAATATGATTTAGACCATGTTTAATTATAATATGATTATAGCATGAGTTTGAATTTTAGTTTGAATTTTTTTTAGTTTAATTATTATTTTGATTGTGTTTGATTATAGTAGATTTTATAATATGATTTGGAGTGTATTTGATTATAATATGAACATATAGCATTGGACTGTGAATGCGTTTGATTATAACGAAAGTTGGTACTATAATTTGGATTCTTTGATTATAAATTGATTATAACTGGATTTTATTCTATGGTTTGGAATTAATGTGTTTGATTAAAACAAAAATAAATTTCTTTTTAGAGATTTGGATTTTGATTTGGATGGTTAAGTTTGATTATTAGCTTGAGAGCATTTGCTTACAAATTTATAACTGAAATTTATATTATAATTTAGAACATATTTGATTATAATAGGAAAGAAAAAAATTTCTTTTAGATATTTAGATGTTAAGTTTTATTATTACCTTAAATGCGTTTGATTATAATTAAATTTTGTACTATAATTTGGAATATGTTTAATTATAATAGAAAACAAATAATTTTTTTTAGAGACTTGAATTATTAAGTTTAATTATTGTCTTAAATGCGTTTGATTATAATTAGATTTTATACTATAATTTGAAACATGTTTGATTATAATATAAAATAACAAAATCTGAAAGAAGAACTATTTTACGTTGAAATTAAGATAATAGAAATTTTGAATAGTAGAATTATGCAAATGAACAAAGAGTGTTGTATAATTTTTTTTACAAGAAACAATAACAAATAAAATAATTCTCATATCATAATTGAACAAAATAAAAATAGTAGAAATTAATGAAAATTCTAAAATAAAAAATCCAAAATAAATCAAAAGTGAAAACTCAAATTTCAAATTAATCCTATATTATGAGAAAAATATTCTAATTAAAATAAAATGTAAAAATTTAAATTTATTAGTAAGAAAAAAATGAGAAAAATATGAAAAGAAAAAAAATATGATGATGATAGAAGAGAGAAAGAGAAAAAAAGATTCAATGACAAACGACTACAAAATTAATTGATGGTATATAAATAATGATGATGTGATGAAGGCATTGTCATTGAATTGTAAGGATGAAAGAAGTATAGAAAGTGCAGTGAAAAAGAGAAGAATGAGAAAAGGAATGGAGCAGTAACTAGTAAGTAGCAGTATGTATGTTTAGATTGTTAATAAAGTACATGTATAAAAATATGGTGGTTGATTTTGTTTGCTAATTTTAATCTACGAATAGAATTATTGCTGATTCATATAATACTTACACTAGTAAGGTTTTACTATTTCATGCAGCGTTTAGTTTCAAGGAACAAACAATATGTGTATCGAAATCAAAACCCCTAAATTTTGAATAATAATTCCTGGTATCACTAACTAGCAAGCATTCTGGCTGGCACACACTATTATGCTCAAACAACAACACAAACTCTTATCTAAACTAAAATAAAAATAACCAAATTGTTCTAATATCTTTGGATGAAACAGCATGGTCTTCAAAAATGTCATCATACTAAGCTATAGCTACAAGCCTCTAATAAACATATAAAAATATTAGGAGACAAGGCTTTTTATTAATATTAGCATGTCAATTTCTTATATTTATACTATTAGAATTTATTATTTAAAATTTAAAACTTAGTATTTAAAAAATGGGAATTTTTTTTAATCAATGTATCATTCTCTCCAAATCTTATTACTGAAATATCCTTTTTTTTCTTTCAAATAATTTATTTAGGTGTTATCATTTTATCACGATAAAACCTCTTTTCTTCTTTAGTGCTAATTAGGAGACAACTATGCCGTAAGAATTTTTGCCAAATAAAACGATAGAGACGTTAAAGCCTAAATACACATCTAATAAAAAAACCTTTTAAACATAAACACGCCTTAAAAAAGACGGAAAATGTAAATATGAACAATTAAGGAGGCCTGCCACTAAGAGAATTACTTTCTATTTATAAAGGTCGTCAAGTTTTCAATTTTAGGCAATGGGAAACTTGATATTTTATTCAATTCTCGATCAAGTTGTGGTTGAGTAGAAGGACTTCGATACTTCATCCTTCTTTAATAAAGTATTGAAGGTCTGATGTTTATATTGAGGGAGAAAGATACCGCGGTAAAAAGTCTTTTTAACTAGTGCCACTTGTGGTCATTTTCATTTAATTTACAGTTACACACTCGTGTATGATTAAACAAAATTACTTATTTAATTATTTTCAATTAAAAAAAATAAAATATACAAATAAAAGAAGAAGGAGGAAGAATTAATGGTAGGAAGAACTATGCATAATCGTTAGTATATTGCTTGTGGCTTCTGGTGGCTCTGACATAACAGAACACTGCCACCAAGAACGTTGTTGCAAGCCCTCCAAGAATAACACATGCACCAGCTATGGACTTGTCAAAAGAGTGATAATCATGAGGATCATGCTCTGCCAAGTGAACCTTCCCTTCACTATGAGAATCAGAATGAGAATGCACCTTCTTTTCATCAATTTTTGGTGCTGAAGAGGGGCTTTGAATTGGACTACTAATGGTTTGGCTACCAACAACAACATGAGGTGCATTTGATGAAGTAGGTGGAAAAGAGAGAATAGATTCGAATTGGAACATGATTTGGGGTTTGTTTGATGAATTTGAAGAAGACATGGCTAGAACTGTTAAAGTATCTGCTAATAATAAGACCAAGAAGCAGAGTTTAAGAAGATGATGAGCCATTATAACACTGTTTTAGCTAGAGAGTTATTGTTGGATTGTTGAGGATATTGGAAGGTGTTATATATATGCATTATTGTGTAGCATAGCAAGATCCTGTAGTTCTGTGCTTATTATATTTTTTAAATTGAATACTTTTTTTTATATTTTCAATTCGATAAATAAAAAACTAATTAATCGCTTTCTTGAAATTAATTCTATTTATTATCATATTTTTTTAAATTGAATTGTTCTTCTCTTGTAATATGAAGATTCTTTGAGGGGGTAAATCAAGGAATGCAAATGCTTTTTTGAATCAGGAGATAAAACTGCAGCGGAATCAAAAGATGAAACTCGGTTTTGTCTCTCAATAACAAAATAGCAAACAAAGTTCAAAGAGATAAAGTAGAAAAATGATACCACGATATATACTGGTTCGATCTTCCCACTTGAGATCTACGTCCAGTCTCCACCACTTATAATGGTGGAATTTCCACTATGCTTTGTTCAAGTACAAACACCAATGCTTGAGAACACACTCCACTCTCAAGAATAACAACACCTAAACTTCACTCACTTAGGACTTTTTCTCTAACACCTAAGCTTCACTCACTTAGGAATTTCCTCACAACTAACAACCTAGTTGTATCTCACAAAATAAATATGAATTTTGAATCTCTCTCACTTTGCCTTTTATGATATATATGATAAACCAAAGCTAAGGCTAAGCAAGAAAACAAATAGAGAAGAATAAAGCTTGAAGCGCTCTTAGAAAAGATGAGAATATGTGTTGTAGTTATGTGCTTTAGCTGCTGGAAATCTTCCTCTATTTATAGTTGAATTTGGCTTGATGAGCACTCAAGAAAGTTACATCTTGTCCGTTGATTATTGCTTGTTCATCACTCTTGCGTTAGATCATTCCTGTTGCCCAAATTATTTGCCACTCCAAATCTTTCATTTTTGAACATTTCTTAATCTCCAAGACTTTGAATCTAGTCCACTTAGCTTGTTATATTCATTTGGGCTTTTGCGACTCCAAATCTTTCCTTTTTAAACATTTCTTAATCTCCAAGACTTTGAATCTAGTCCACTTAACTTGTTATATTCATTTGGGCCTGAAACACTAAATACACACATCAAACATACTAACATATTTGGGCTATAAATCCATAACCCAACTAATATTTGTCATCAGCAAATATCCAATATTAACTTTGAACTCAACATAATATTTTCAATTCGA
>JASCZI010241711.1:148027-161593 GCA_036250425.1 Stylosanthes scabra
AAAAATTGAGAAAACACACTCTCTAATCAAAAGCTTTCCCAAATTTCTTTTTGAACTTAACGGAGTAATCCCATACTTGTTTGAGGACAAACAAGAATCTAAGTTTGGTGTTGTGATGCATGAGCATCATTAGTGATTTTAATGATTCATTTCTTGCAAACTAAATAACAATTAGTTTAATACTCAATCAAATTCATCATTTTTTATCATCATTGTTCTGAGTATTTGAATTCAATGACAATTGCAGGAATTGAAGAAGATTAACAAAGAATTAGAAGAGAAAGAATTGAAGAAGAAATTATCAAGATCAAGACAAGAGAATTAGAAGAAGTTGATGATTAATTGAAGAATTATTTTGAATTTAGAAGATCACTTCCAGTAGAACCCATATTTGGGGAGTTGGAAACGCCTGAGGAGGCGTTGAAAACGCCAGACTTGGCGTTGGAAACGCCCACCCACGTTGAAAACGCCAGCCTTGGCGTCCCAAACGTCCACACCAAAACTCAATGCCCAAAGCTCTTTGTTCTTTAATGTTTGGGGCGTTGAAAACGCCTCACTAGGCGTTGGCAACGTGGGTATATTTTGGCTACTAGGAGGTGCATCATAAATCAATTAAATTGGTTGAAAAATCAAAGGAAATTAGGAGATGTAATCTACTAAATCAAGGCTTAATTCAAGGGATAAATTTGTAATTTGATTAGTAAAATCTCCTAGAGATAAGATAGAAATTAGATTAGTTGATTTGATTGGATTTGGATTTCATTTGATTTAATTTTGATTTTAGATAAGTTAATTAGTATAAATAGGTTTCTAAACCATTAGGGTTAGTAACCTAGCACCTACGTAGATTTTAGTTATTGTTTTACAGAATTATGTCTAGCTAAACTCCATTGTTGAGGATGAGGAGCTCTGTTCATCCCGGCATAGCTTACTAATTCAAGTTTTCGGTTTTCTTCAATTTCAAGTTATTGATCATAATTCAAGTTTCAAGTTTTCTGTTCTTCATTGGGAAGTAGGATTACTGAGAGGTAAACTTCTTCTCTGTTATTTTGATTACTTGGTTTGAGAGAATTAGGATAATCATAACAAAGGTTGGAAACTTGTTTCTCATCATTTATCATTGAACTAGAGATAGGGATTTGATAGATTGTGCAACATTCATTCTGTTAATGACTTCAATAGGTTTAGAAATAGATTAGGTACGTGACATATAACTTGATCTAAAATCACTATTGAGTTTTAATAAGAATTGAATCTGTTTGTGTGCTTCATCTCTTTTCTTAATTGGTTAATCAAGAGATTGATAATTAGTTAGGTTTAGAGAAACTAAATTACTAAGAGATTAGGGTTTAGTTAATTAGGATTCGTTGGGAATTAAATCATACTTGTTAGAGAAGAAACTGAAGATTAGAATTGGTAGCTTAGGGTAAAACATCTCCAAATCCTTAACATTTTCATTCACTGTTTTCTCACATTCAACATTCACTTGCACGTTGCTTTCTTAGTTCACTGTTTTGGTTTGTTATTGCATTATACACCCTCTCTGTTTTGTTATTAGTCTAGTCAATAAGGTTGGTTAAATTGTATTACTTGTTCCGTCAATCCTCGTGGGAACGATATCCACTCATCGTGGTATTACTTGTACGATTCGATATAGTTGCCGAGTTTAGGATTGTAAAATCCGTGTCAACCACCTCTCTCACCAGACCCGACACTTGTTCAAATGCATGCTGTGAATAATTATTTTCGGACTTAATGGCTAGCATTCTAGTCGCAATTGAGAGTTGAGAAAATACCGAACCTTCCCAAAGCGGCTTCCTCACTGACTCTAGTAAGTCATCATAGAACCTCTGTGCTTCGAGATTCGGTTCATGATGTTCTTCTTCATCATTTTCCTCTAATGTCTCAAGTCCTGGAAAAGCATCCGCAACCATCGACTCATACCTAACTACGTTGTCACTCCAACTGTTCATTGAGGGATCCTCATTAGTTGCATCGAATACAAAGCTTCAAAAAAAATATATAATTTGATGTCTTCTTTTTTTTCTATAATTTTTTAAAAATTTTGACAGAGTTTCCCCCTAATTAGAACACCCCAAATGAACTCAAAGTTTCAAAACAAATATAATTTGCACAAACAATTAACATACAATGCAATTACGTTGATTAAACCTAGTCATTCTAATCCACCTTATTCCCCACACCAAATACAGAGCAAACACACACAATCTCCACAGCAAACAAACCGGAAGGATCTCTACACCCCCGCATAGATTCATTCTCCTCTCCCATTCTACAATTCTATCCTAATTGTTCAAGTCTCTATCCTAAACATGCAATCAAATTTATATTTATTTATTTATGCCAAATAATTTATTTATTCAATTTTCAAACTCATGTGTCCAATAATTTTAACTAAATTAAATAGGTAAAGGTAACCAACCTAATTAGTGTAGGGCAAAAATGGGCAACGTTAAGAACCGCAATACAACGAACGATCCCCACCCTCCAAAAACAGCAGACACAGCAATAGTAGTGCCCCTATATTACTGAAATTCAACAACATTGCACAAATTAAACACACAATATAACACAAATAGGGTTATAAAAAACAAACGGAAAAACTGTAAAAAAAAAAAAGTAAACCGATTAAATCGAAGAGGAAGACACCACGAGTACAATGGCGGCGACGGAATCGCGAACGGAGCTCTGAGGAGGGAGAAAATGAGGAGGGAAGGAGGGTTAGGGGCGGTGGTGAGAGAGAATGGAAGGGAAGAGAGAGAGAGAAACAGACAGAATGAGGAAGAGGGAAGGTCGACGCGGTTTTAAATGCGTCTTGAATTTTATCGACGGTTGGGCCGTCGGTAATAATATTACCGACGACAATGGAACACTGTGTTTCATTTAATAATATTACCGATGGCCTAGCCCTCGGTAATATTAGGGAAGGCGGGAATTTCGAATTTTAACCAAATATTATTATCGATGGCTCAGCCTTCGGTAATATTAACGACGGCTGAGACGTCGATAATATTGGGTAACTCCAATTTCAAACACATGTTATTACCGACGGCTTAGCGACGACTTAGCCGTAGCCGTCGGTAATATTAGCAAAATATAAAAATTTCATGATGGCAGCGACGGCTCAGCCGTCGGTATTTACGGACGGCTTAGCCGTCGATAATATTAAGACGTCATGGCGCCTATTGGCGCGAAAATTAATCTAATATAACCAACGGCCTACAGTCGGCTAAGCCGTTGATACACAGTGCCTTTTTGAGGTGCATTTAATGTGTATTATTATCGACGACTATGATGTTATTACTAGGCCGTCAGTAGGGCCTGTGTCCCAATGGCCGTCGATAATTACCGTCGATACAATGAAGCAATGTTGTAGTGCATAAGATAAATGGTGCGTGCTTCAACATCTATGTTTCACACAAGGAACCTCTTGCTCTTAGGTGTTCTTTGTCCCGATTCCCGGTCCTAGAAATCTAAATAAGAATATCATTAATATAATATTTACGGAAAAATATATTTTTTATCGATTTATTTACTTCATAAATTCCTATAATTTCACTAAATTTTTAATTAGATCTCTATACTTTTTCTCTTTCAATTAGGTCCATGTTACTATATCCATACCGTAACAAAAACGTTAATCTTAATAGAATATTCCTTTTAAACAAATATTCCACTTAGAATTATCCTAATAACTTTAAATACCAAAAACACCCTTATGTGAGATAGACGCCCTTATGATGGTGGACAAAGATGGTGGTAGGAAGTGTGTTTGAAAAGAAAATGATTTGAAGAGAAAAGAAAGATGCTTTCATGATAATGATGATATGAAAATAAATACTATTTTGAGGATAAACTTGTAAAAGATATAAGTAACCACATGTTGATCGTTAAATATTTGACAGTAAGAGTAGAAATGAAACTAATCGAAAATGTTAAAGGTAAAATTGAATTAAATTAAACGTTAGAGATATTTTTTAGACTTACCATAAACGTTAAAGCTAAGGACGAAAAACATACTTTACCCTAATATTTATAAGGTTAAATTAATTCATAAGTCTCTATAGTTTCATGAAATTTTCAATTAGGTCTCTATACTTTTTTTCCTTTCAATTAGGTCCTTATATTGTTTTAAAATTTGTAATTAGGTCCTTGTCGTGATGAAAATATTAGAATTAATGAAATATTTCATCTCTAAATTAAAGACATTACAAAAACTAATGACTAACTCGCTAAATATAATATTTCTCTCTATTTTAGAATGATAAAATAAACATTTTTCCTCTTCTTTAACCTACTTTAAGCTTTCTAAAGACAGGCGACTTTAATTCATGCAAGTTGAGAATAATTTCAAAGAATATTGATGAAAAAGGTAAATGAAAAATATATCAGATAAGTATAAGCCATACGTAAAGTGTAAGATACGAGCATAATAGAAAATCCGCATTTTATAAATGTTTTCTTTTAATATTTATTGTTAACAGGGACCTAATTACAAATTTAAAAATGATATAGGGACTCAATTGAAAGAAAAAAATATAAAGACCTAATTAAAAATTTAGTGAAACTACAAGGACTAGCAGAGTATTTAAACATATTTATAATGATATTTTATAATATATAAAATTATTTATTTATTTCTATATTAATTAATAAATATTAAATAAAAAGCTAAGTTTGAACTGATTTTTATCCTTTTCCAAATATTTGTATATCCTAACAGTATAATTATTTATTTATCTTCTTCTATTAGTTTAATATTTCGAGAGTAGAAGTGATTTTACGAAATGATATATATTGAAATTTCTATGATAAAAAATTAATATGAGGTAAATTAAAAAAAAAAATTGCATAAAAAAATAAATAAAGATATAACAAATTTTGTACTTTCTCATGTCAGTTTAAGTTTTTGAGATAAATGTATTCTTATTTTCTTGAGTGCGAAGTTACACAAATGTGAATTATGATCGATTAGTTAGTTTACAGTTATGTTAGATTGTTAGTCTATATATAACATAGCTACAACTAACTTCAAGCTAGAGAAGATAAATGCGGTTAGCTTATCTATAACTAACTTCTAACTAACACTCAAGCAAAAACAGTTGCAGGGTTTACACAATGAGATATGAATTCTAATGTAGAAACTATTTGTTTAGCCACAAGAGCTCAAGTCACATATCCCTCTCAAAAAGGTGCACCATGTATCTTATAATCTCAATATTATCATCTGCTGGTTATGATGATCAAATGTAATCTAATAATTGAAAACAATAAAAAACGTTAATGATCAAAAGAAAACTCAATAACCACACTATATATACATACGAGAGAAAGACAAACTCAAATTCATGTGTGTGTATTTGAGTGCCACCTTTTTTGTGTATCGATTGCACATCATATTATAAACCAACACCAAGACACATCATCTCAGCCGTCATAGATTCTCCAAATCCTTTCTCATAAAAAAGTTTGAATCCCACGGATTAAAATTTATTCTGAGTGAAACAATTTAATTATTATTATATGATGATAACATATAAATTAAATGGATTGGAAAGCCCGTAATTTATTGGATAAGTGCATTATTTTACAAGGTCATATTACATAGCCCACTAATTGGACAAATACAAGCCATTGTTTGCTGCTATAATACTACAACAATTACAGTAAATAGTGACGGTTCATATAATGTGCAGGTAAGTTTTTTAATTTTGTAGCGGTTGAACAGATACTTTTTTTAAGTGTTTTGGAAATTTAGCAACTATTCATATTGCAACCGAAGCGAAATGTAAATTTTATGAGAATTTAGCAACGGTTGGTGTTGAAGCCGCCACAAAATTGCAATTTTATAGGTATTTAGCACTGTGATTTATGGCAGTTCATCATAAACCGCAGCAAAATTATTTTTTATTTTTTGAAAAACAAAACAAGCTTACCTATATTTTTTATGCATGCTAAAAACTTATTCTTTTTTAAAGCAATATATTTTTTAACTCTTTTTAAATAATTTTTTATGGTAAAAAATGAATAAAAAAGGTATATTTTTGAAATTTTTGTGCAATTTTGCAAGATAATTGTTTTTGCAAAAATATGTTTTTTAAAATATATTAAACAAACATAAATAATTATATAAATTTATAAAAAAATTTAAATTTTAAAATTAATATTTCATATCACTCAAATATAATTAATTAAAAAATGATGATATCAATTTTTAGAGTTAGCAAAATATTTTTTATAAATAATGGGTAAAATATAAATCAGAATTTAATTAGACCTCTTATTGAAAAATATCAATAATTAAATTTGCATAATTCCAAATAATACACAACTTGCATATTATAGAGACTTCTGTATATATATTTAGTTGCATTATATGTTTCAAATTTTGGATTGGTTTGGTGGAAAACATGCTAAAGGAGTTTGGATCCCTTTGTCTTGAGTTCGAATATCTCCAATGTCACTTTAAGATTTATTTACCAAATAAAACGCCGTTGGTGCATAATGGAATAGCACAATTCATTTTTTAACAGGTGACGTTTCGCTAAAAAATGAATGTAAAATCCCTTTCAATATATATGTGGCGGTTCAAAACCGCTGGTATCTGTCGGATTTGTTATGGTGTATGAGAACAAATATTTATGCATTAAGTTTTAGCACAAATCAGGTTTGTGTATTGACTAATATTAATATGGAAGTTTTTTATTTTATTTTTTTTTATCAAGTTTAGGGGAAAAAACACAAAAAACAAATGAAGGGAAAAAAGGTAAAATTTGGAGAAATATTATACTTTTTATAATGAAATTTAAAAATTCCACCGAATTTATGTGCAAGCTGTTCTTTTATTGCATTTGACATGAGATAACTCGATATTATCTCATGATTCTTATTTTAAGAGAAGATGATGCGACTTTCTTTTAATTTGGTTTTGAGCTCTAGTAATCGACAAAAGTGGTCCTAAATTCAATCATTCTTTTCTATAATGTAAATAATCTTCATACATGCATATTGAAAATTAAGATATATATTATGAACAATCTACGCCCCATATCATAATATTCACTTTTCTCTTTAATTTACACACTCCACCTTTTCTTTTCTATTCCTCTCGATCTCGTGCATTACCTCTACCTCTATCTTTTTTCTTCTCTTCGTCTTTCTCTACCTACTTTCTTCTCTTCACTTGCCTCTGCATCGAGCATCTACCTTTGTAATGGCTCACTAGCTCTCCTCCCACTCCACCAATTCCTTTAATTTCTCTTTGGCCCTCTTTGATCACAATATTCCCATGCCATTTTGGATTTAGGGTTTTTTATTTGGCCTAAACGTATTAGTGCAATGTTTTAAACAATTTTTTCTTAGGAAAAATATCTGAATTGAAAAAATTAAAGTAAATGATCTAACTAATTTGTTGATTTATTGCGAGTTTTTCACCGATTTTTTACAGAAATATTTTGTTTACAAGTTGGACTGGGTAAAGAGTTTGTTCTCGATTAATTGAACTAGATCTAATATGTCCATACGAATATTAGAATATTGTGAATAATACATATTACAACATTGTCTATGAATATTTATTGATAATAACATAACACATAACACATTAAATAGGGATAAGAACAATATATTATAAGGTCTAAGGATAGACTTCTATAAGAGATCTAAAACCAAATATGGGAAATATTTTGTAATTGTTGAATCCAGCTTCTATGAAGAGTTGTTTCCATTCTTTCTCACTTCGTTCTTTTGCACCAAACATAGCTACCATGTTTATATCAGACAGAAGTTTTATTGGGGTCATTGTGTCCTCCTCATCTTGCTCTTCATTATTTATAACTACGTCAATGATAATCACTTTTCCTTTTTCTGATATAGATCTTTTGCAATTTTTTAAAATTTTGATGCAATCTTCATCATTCCAATCGTGTAGAACCCACTGCAAAATAAAAATTACACGTAAATAATAAGACAAGACAAGTAAAATAATAATTAATGTGCTCGTAAAACAGCACGTAATTAATATACTCTCCTGATAACATATAAAAAACATAAAAAAATATATAAATCAAAATTTTCAATATATTGATATACTTAAATTTTTTTTAATAATATATTATATATTTATATGGGAAAGTCAACCGTAAAGATAATAATTAAATAAGTGTTATTTAATTTGTAAGAAAAAGTAATTATACGTCATACTAAAATTTGAGATTTATATTGAACGAAACTTAAGTTTATGGGTTAAAAATATGCGATAAGTAAAAATGGATAAAGATGGGAAATAAGAACCTAATCAATTATTATACTTAGATAAAATTTAAAAACAAATATGTAGTTGTTTTTAAATACATAACACATAGAATTAATTTTCAATATATATATATATATATATATATAACTATTTTTTTGTGACATAATATATAACTATTTAATTAAACAAATGTATTATCATTTATTTACTTTTTCATCCGTACAATTCGTGCATTATGAAATTATTTCGACATAAATTGATTTGGATAACGCTAATACTATGTAAGTATAAAAATATTGGTGATATTATGTGTATATTTATTTTAGCTAATTAAGTATAATTAAATCGTTTATTTATATATTAAATAAAAGACATTTTTATGTTAAATAGTATAAAAAAATAATATTAAAATAAATTTTTATTTATATTAGAATAATTTTTTATTTAACATATAAATCATAATAGAAAAAACATATAAATAGTAATAGAAAAATTATCAGTCACTACCTGTGATTTAACTAAAGGCAGCCAGCAGATATAATAATGGCGTATTTTTGTTTATAAATCTAATTAAAACTATTAGTGTAGAATATATTAAAATATGAATATAATATTTGTGAATCATAAGTGACAAATATAAATATAAATTAAGTGATTTATATATTAGCAAAAATAATATATTTAAGGTGTACCTTAAGTAAGACTGCGTGAGCTTGGGGAATTGATTCAAACATGTCACCACCAACATATCTCAAATTCCCACTTGTTGTGAAATTTGCAACAACTGGAGGAAGGTCAAGAACAGTGAATTGCAAGTCAGGAAATGCCTCACAGATGATTTTGGCGGTGGTTCCATTTCCACCACCAACATCCACAACAGATTCTATCCCTTCAAACACAAAACCGCAATCTCTCAATGCCACGTTTACCATTTGAGAATCACCCGCCATGGACTCATTGAAGGACCTCATCATTTCGGGATCCTTATGAATCAAATCCCAAAAGCTAACTCCAACTGCAGTCTCAAACACTGAGCTCTCTTCCCCGCGGATCCATTCTTCCATTCTAAGGGTTGCACCCATCATTTTCTCAGCAAGAGCACCATCAAAAAGAATTGAGGATAAGCAATGGTTAGTGCCTTCAACAAGTAGCTCCGAGGCCGGGGTTAGAGCATATGCTTCCTTTTCTTCTTCTTCTGTGTCGTCGTTGTCGTCGTGGACTCTTACGATAGCAAAGAGTCCATTGTGCGCTAGAAAGCGCATGAAGCGCGGGACCACCCAAGTTTTAGAGGGTGGAAGATTCAGGGCTGAGAGTAAGTGAGGAAGAGTGATGGGTTTGCCATGGTTGTGGATTATGGTTGCTATGCGTAACTCAATAGCCCACTTGAGACACATAGAATTGAGGAAGCTAAATAGGAGTTTGTATACGAGAGCTTGCCCTTCAAAGAGTTGACCATAACTATGCCCTCTCATTATTATTGATCAAGATATAATTGATTGATTATGTTAACTTGTTATGCGTTTGTTTGAACTTGTATATATCCTCGGTGGTATGTATCTATATATATATATAGCAAGCGAGATAGCTTTTATATGATATATGTACGATTATATCATATAAAATTCGAAGTAACATGCATTTCTCTAAATTCAACAACAACCGATGCGAAGGAACCAATACTATATATAGCAGCCGCGAATTTCAGTTTCAATTATAATATTGGAACCACGTCAGGTGCTTCAGGATATATGATAATCTAATGATCTTAATCGTTGATTTCAATTATAAAATAATTTTAAAATATATACAAATTAAAATCAACGGTTAAGTTCATTGGATTATCATAAACCATGGAGCACCTGACCTGTTTCATATAATATATATAGGGGGATAAGTACTCTTTTGACCATAAAGATTTGGAGTTAAAATCAAATCGGTCACAAATCTTTTTTCTTTGTCAAAGTTGCCACAAAAGTTTTATTTTCCTTTAAAATAATTTTTTTGTACAATTTTACCCTTTTATCTCTTCATCTTCTTCCTCCTTAATTTCAACATCTTCTTCATCATGCTTCCCTCCAAGAAATTACACTACCTTTCACAAACTATACTCATCCCTACTTTCTTTACATTGCAAATTCCTAATCCTATTGATATCTAATGCATCCACTCATCCACAACAAAACTCTCGCTCCTGCAATTTATATTCCTTTATTGTTTTTTTTTTATTCCACAACATTCAATCTCAACTCTCATGTCAACATGGTCAGAAGTACAGTTGAAAAAAAAAAGAAGAGCATAAAAAGGATTATTTGGTTACCTATTCTAATAATTATAATTGTAAACTTGAAGAAAGGGTATGGGGGACAAACAATGGAGGCGACAATAAAACCAATAAAACCAATTATTGAGCATGCTACTGAGCATACTATTGATAAACCACCTGCAACGAAAAAGCTAAAGCCACAAACAATGCCTTCGTTTGATTCCTGCAACCAATCTCCACCACCTTTTCTGTAGTAGACTCTAATAATAATTTGTAGTTGACTATAATGGTGTTCCTCAATGGTTGTAAATCCAACGAGGTCCATGACAACTGGACCAGAGCCAGCAGCGATTGAGGTAGATATGACAACTGTACAGATCTGAGCACTGCGAGTCCTGACGACAACAGGAACGGCGCTAGAGAGGTGAGTTGAAGAACGACAGCAACCAGATGAGTTGGAGACGGGACGAGACGACGACCGGATTAGAGGACTACGACGGGCAGCTCCTTGAGGGAGCGGCAGATCTTGGTCCATTTCGTGCTCTCTCTCTCTCTCTTGAAAACGCCCTCAGTTTCACACAAATAATAATATGTTTAACAGAGTCCCACAATTGCTGCAAGCTTTGCTCTCTTTGGATTATTTGCACCAAGTTTGTTCCCAACTCTTGTAGACACACCAAGCTTAAGGAAGATGGAAATATGTATATCAATGTTGTTTGGATCAAAGCCCCATTGAGGCAACGATTCTTTTTTTTTTTTAATTTTCCAACAATGAAGACACAAGGGTAAAACGGTAAAAATGATTTTTTAATAAAAAATTAAATCTTTGTGGCAATTTTGACAAAAAAAAAAAAGGTTTGTAATCAATTTAATTCTTACCCCAAAGCTTTATAGCCAAAAGAGTACTTATCCATATATATATATATAGGGTAAAGTATGGTTTATGTCGTTAAGTCTGCGAAAAATTTCAAAAATACCCATAACATTTAATCTGATTCAATTTTACCGCTAACGTTTTTTATTGATTTTAATTTTATCCCTAATCGTCGAAAAATTGAAAAATTGAGGATAAAATTATCACCGATTAGAAACAAAATTAAAACTAATCGAAAACGTTAGGAATAAAATTGAATCAAATTAAACATTAGGAATATTTTTAAAACTTTTTCGAACTTGAGAGAATAAACTATTATTTACCTTATATATAACCAAATAATTAAACCCAGAAGTTCGCTAAAAAAAAAATAGTTTTTCTCTTTTCTTTCCGTTTTAAACCTCCTCCAATTAATATATGAGTGTCAGAATATGTAAAAGACGTATCTTGAGTGCTTGTTTTTCTTGAATTGAATTAGATTAGATATAGATTTTGGATGGATGCTCGGTTATCTATGAAAACAACTTTATATTATTGTATTACAATTTATATTTGTAGAAGAAGTCAGACCCAAAGAAGAGTGGAGGAAGATATGCAGTGTGGCAAGTTAATTAGATGTTGGACGGCGGCTATCATAATATATTATAGAAACAGGTCAGGTAGTCCATGATTTATGGTAATTCAATGATTTTAACTGTTGATTTTAATTTTTATATATTTTATAATTGAAATTAACGATTAAGATCGTTGGATTACCATATACCATGAAGCACGTGACCTACTTCTTATATTATATATAGTAAGTATCCATACAGGTCGGAGAAGTTCTTGATGCTTCTGGGAGCTAGAGAGTTGAACCATGTCAGCGCGTCCTTTTTAAAGGTCACGGAAAAGGCTTTGCACTTCGTAGTGTCCGAAGCGTTTAGGAACACCATTCTGTTGTCAAAGGCATCTAGGTGATGCTTTGGGTCGCTGCTTCCATCATATGGCTCCATATTCGTGGGATACTTGAATTTTTTGGGGAGCTCTTTCGAGAGGATGGCGATTGAGAAGGGATGTTTGCTGTTCTCTTTCGATGGCGGGCTTCCAACCACCACCGATGGCTTCCATCTACGGGAGCGCGAGTCAGCCACCACTTCGTCATCGTCTGAGTACGTGAGTCTATTGCGGAGTTTTTCTTTCAACTCTTGGTCACGTTTTTCAGCCTCCTCCAGCAAAGCTTGCTGCTTAGCTGCCATAGCCTCCACCCTTTTCATCGCTTCAGCGGCGACTTCCGCATCCCGAGTTTGTCTCTCGAGGAGCTCTCTCAGGGCGGCTTCCAGCTGTTGAATGTTCTGATCCGAGGGGATTATCCCCTTCTCGGGGGTAGGCTGCGGGATGTTTTCGTCCACGACGTTGTTGTTGAGTTGGGTGTTCACCAAACTTGGCTCGGAGGTTCAGCTTTTGTCTCGTAACTCGATTCTAAAGTCTAGTCCTCACAGACGGTGCCAATGTTAAGCACAGACGTACCGAACAATGATCCAATGGACCTTAGTCGTGAGAGGAAGTAGATAGTGAGAATGAGAGAGAGAAAGTGTTCCTTCCGAGGGGAAATACTCGGAAGAGTCCGAGGGCTGGATCCGAAGAAGGTGATTGATATGATGAAAGAATAGCACTAGAATCCAGAATTAGGATTATGAGTATTCTAGGGCTAATATGGGAGGTTAGGGTTTAGAGAATGCGTACCTTGAGAGGGTGTTGCCCCCTGCTTATATAGTAGCGGGTGGTTAAGATTCAGATGGGATCTCTTCATGATCTCATCGAATCTTTCCTCTTTTAGCTTGATCTTTTATCTCTTAGCTTGATCCTTGACTTATGGACCAAGTAAGTTGATTATTGACTTAATGGATTGGGCCTTATTGGGTCTGTGAGTAACAGTTACCTTTATTTCCCTCTATATGTTTTAATCTAATGAAAACACAAGCAATTAACAACATTTGATTTGAATTTAAAAATGCAGGTATATAACATTTAGTTATTGTGACAATTCTTTTGTTTTTCAAACTTAAAAAAAAAATGTGTTATTTCTTTATTCCGTGTAAAAGTATTTTTATTTGGAGTTTTTGACATATTTAAATTGTAACCTTTGATTATTGTGGCATTTTTCTATCAACT
>JASCZI010241712.1:7317-22904 GCA_036250425.1 Stylosanthes scabra
TTGACCATGTTTCTACATGGTGAATTGGAAGAGGAAATCTATATGACTCAGCCAGATGAATTTGAGGTTGCTAGAAAAGAAGATTGGGTGTGCAAGTTGATTAAGTTCATGATGGGCCAGATGTACATAAGAAAAATAGAGAAGCTGAAGGTTCTGAATCGATGGCTGTTTAGTTTCATATTTTGGAGTGTTTATGTGAAGCATCGAAAGACTTTCCGGAGACTGAGGTCCGGACGGTGTGTTTCGCAGTTTGATGCGACGGTGTTGATGATCGAATACTCAGTTGGTAGTTTGATGTATGCAATGATGTGTACAAAGTCCTGATATTTCTCAGGCAATTGGAGTTGTTAGCAGGTATATGCATGATCTTGGTAAAGGTCATTAGCAAGTTGTCAAATTGATTCTGCGGTATATTCAAAATACCGTAGATATTGAATTAGTATTTGAGCAGGATGGTTCCCTTGGTCAAGACATAGTTGGATATTGTGATTCCGATTATGCAGGAGATTTGGATAGGCGAAAATTGAGGACTGGTTATTTGTTCACTCTAGCAGAAGCACCAGTCAGTTGGAAGCCTACTTTACAGTCAGCAGTAGCTTTGTCCACAACGGAGGCAGAGTACATGGCAGTGACAAAAGATGTAAAAGAGGCGATTTGGCTTCAAGGTTTGCTCGAAAACTTGGGCGTTGGTCAAGAACACATTGAGGTGCACATTGAAGTGTTCTATGACAGTCAGAGCGTTATTCATTTAACGAAGAACCAAGTTTATCATGCAAGAACGAAGCACATAGAAGTTCGCTATCACTTTGTGCGGGAAATTCTAGGAGAGAATCTTGTAGATATGATGACTAAGGTGGTAACATCAAAGACCAAGGTTAATCGTTGTCTAGACTTGGTTAAGATCCTGCAAGTTTGATTTGGTGTGAGTCAGCTCTACTATTTGTTTGATAGGGTCTCTAAATTTTGTGCCAAGGTGGAGATTTGTGAATAACGATGGTGGTGGCACAAATTTTAGCCCCACATCGTGTAAGACATGTAGAGGAAGGGGAGTTTTCCCTTATATAAAGGACCTTAAGTCCTTAGTATTAATCACCCGAAAAATGTAATCTCTTCTATATATTCACATATTAAAGGGATCAGGTACAAGTAGTGCTGACCGGAGACGTAGGCAAAAGTTTGGCCGAACTCCGTTATCAATTGGTGTGTTCTTTTCTTTCTCTATTTTATTGTTATTTATTTGTCTATTTATCTGTGTTATTTTTGTTAGTATTCAATACATGTTGTTAGTGAGTTTATTGGGTAGAATTATTTGTAGAGTAATACTGTGGTGGTAGTTCTGTCTAAGGAGGTTGGAAATAAGTGAAACTGGTCTCTCCCATCCGGCCTTTCCTGGAAATTTTATTGATAATAAAATTCTGTCTTAGGAGATCGGGTATTAAGTGGGACTTGATTGTGCATCATCCAATCTTTTTTGGGAATTACTATATACGGTAAAGCTCATAGGATTTATTTTGTATTGAAATTATCCACGTTTCCGCAACAAAAACCATATAAAGCAATAATCAATAAATGATGATGTTGGTGCTTCTTAGAGTGGTGTTGTGTGTGCATATGTTGGTGTTATTCCACTTTGCATGCTTTTTTTCACAATTATGTTCTCCAGAGGAGAGCCCTACCTTGCTTCACTTCAAGACTCAACTCATTACTAACATTACATTTTATGATGATGATGTTTATAATACTTATGGTGAAGGCTGCCCCCATGTTTATCCAAAGATGGGGACATGGCATAATGGAACAAATTGTTGCTCATGGATGGGTGTCACGTGCTACTCTGTGTCTGGTCACGTGATTGGTCTGGATCTTAGTTGCAGTGCACTTTTAGGTAATATCCATCCTAACAGCACTCTTTTCCAACTTATTCATCTCCATACACTTAGCTTTGCTTACAATTATTTTCTTGGCAATGATCAGTTTCCATCTCAGTTTGGTAGTTTTGTGAGTCTCACACACTTGAATTTATCTTATTGCGGGTTTGAAGGTGATATTCCTTCTCAAATCTCACACCTTTCCAACTTACAATCACTTGATCTCTCTTGGAATGATGGTTTGGGATGGAAAGAAACCACTTTGAAGAGCTTGCTGCAAAACGCAACAGCTTTACGTGAGATTGTCTTGGATGGTACAGACATGTCTACAATAAGCTCAACAACAAGTCCATTGTCTTTGATTGGCAACATGTCTTCTTCTTTGGTTACTACTCTTAGTCTTGCTGGAACTGGAATAAGGGGACACGTGACAAGTCACATTCTCTGTTTACCCAATCTTCAAAATCTCAATCTAGCCAGCAATCACCAAGGCATTCAAATTCATCTTCCAAAGTTGAATTGTAGCACATCTCTTCTCAATGCCTTGGATCTTTCATGGTGTCAATTCTCAGGATCACAAATCCCTTCTTCCTTTTCTAACCTCACACATCTTACTTCTTTGTACTTGTCTTCAAGTGAACTCAATGGTTCAATCCCATCATTCCTCTCAAATCTTCAACATCTCACTCACTTGGACCTTTCATACAACATATTTAGTGGTTCAATCCCATCATTCCTCTCAAACCTTCCACATCTCACTCACTTGGACCTTTCATACAATACATTTAGTGGTCAATTCCCAAATGTACTTGGCCAATTGACCAAGTTACAAACACTAAGTCTTCAGTCTAACAGTCTAGGAGGGAGGTTATTGCTATCTTCATTGGCTAACTCAACTCAAATCTCTCACTTGGATTGTTCTGATAATAAGTTTCAGGGGCCTCTACCTAAAGAAATAACAGGTTTTTCAAGTTTGACTAAATTGGCTTTAAATGATAACTTTCTGAACGAGACAATTCCAACATGGTGTTTCTCTTTACCATTTTTAACATTCTTAGATCTGTCAAATAATCAATTTAAAGGGTATATAAGTGCAATCTCATCCTATTCCTTGCAAGTTCTACGTTTGTGTGGGAATAAGTTACAAGGAAATATTCCCGAATCATTGTTTAACCTTGTAAACCTCACTGACTTGTGTTTGTCTTCAGGAAATTGGAGTGGTTCCCTCCACTTTCCACTCTTCTCCAAGCTTCACAAACTTCAAAACCTTAAGATTCTTTCTCTTTCAGGTTTTAATTCATTGTTATTAGATTCAGAAACCAATTCCAGTTACAATGAGTTCACCAACTTGGTAGCATTGCAGTTGCTTCAGATCGATATAACTAATTTTTCCAAAATGTCATGGAAATTTCCAAAATTGGGAAGTCTTGAATTATCAGAAAATAATCTCAAAGGAAAAGTGCCCGAATGGATACATGATATACATTCATTAGAGGATTTGAAACTTTCAAAGAATCAGTTGTCATCAATAGGCCAATTCCCATGGCATGACCTTGTCTACCTTGATCTTAGTTTCAACCTGCTGAGTGATGACAATATTTCCTTCATTTGCAATGCAACTTCTCTCTTTGTTGTCAACATGTCACACAATAAGTTTAGAGGCACCATTCCTCATTGCCTTGCAAATCTATCAAGCCTTCATTTTTTGGATCTACAAATGAACAAACTTCATGGCACTTTGCCAAGTATCTTTCCAAGGAATCTTGTTACGTTGAATTTGAATGGAAACCAATTGGAGGGTCATTTGCCTAAATCTTTGTCCAACTGCACATATTTGATGGACTTCAATCTTGGTGACAATAAACTAGAGGATACATTTCCACATTGGCTTCAAAGTTTACAGGGTTTGGAAATATTAGTTTTAGGATCCAATAAGTTGTATGGTCCAATTGTTAGCTTGAAAACCGAATATATGTTTCCCAGTTTAATTATATTTGATATCTCATCAAATAACTTTAGTGGCCAATTACCAAAAGCCTACATTAAAAGTTTCCAAGCCATGAAGAGTGTTGTTAGAGAAGTGCCTTATGGATTACATTACATCGGTCCTGGTGATAGGATTTTGATCTTTGGAGACATTTTGCCAGAATATGATGATTCTATGACTGAAACAATGAAAGGACTTAGAACCAATTTTTCCAAAATTCCAAAAGTTCTGGTAAGTATTGATTTATCAAATAACAAATTTGAAGGAGAGATTCCAGATGTTATTGGAGAGCTTCATGCACTCATAAACCTCAACCTTTCACATAACAGCCTCAATGGTGTTGTTCCTCACTCTCTGGGAAATTTGAAAAACCTTGAATCATTGGACCTCTCCTCAAATGTGCTTACTGGGATAATTCCTGCTGAATTGGCCAATCTGAACTCTCTTGAAGTCTTGAATCTTTCCAACAATCATCTTGAAGGACCAATACCTTGAGGAAATCAATTTGATTCATTTTCAAATGAATCCTATGAGGGAAACATGGGACTATGTGGATTTCCATTGTCAATTCAATGCAACAATAATGTCCCTCAACAACAATACCCTTCTTCAGAGGTTGAAAACAAGTTTGGATTTGTTAAGTACGGGAGTACCCAACTATGATCCAATGGACCTTTAGTCGTGTGAGACTAGTAAACTATGAGAATGAGAGAGAGAGAATGTCCCTTCTGAGGAAAGCACCCGGAAAAGTCCGAGGGCTAGATCTGAAGAAGGTGATTGATATATGTGAAGAATTGCCTCGAGGTCCAGAATTAGGATTATGGAGCTCTAGGTCAAATATGGGGGAGAGGGTTAGAGAGCGCGCGTACCTTGAGGGGGTGTTGCCCCCTGCTTATATAGTAGCGGGTGGTT
Organism: Stylosanthes scabra; assembly: GCA_036250425.1. Classification (NCBI taxonomy): domain Eukaryota; kingdom Viridiplantae; phylum Streptophyta; class Magnoliopsida; order Fabales; family Fabaceae; genus Stylosanthes; species Stylosanthes scabra. The sequence continues at coordinate 12,085 of JASCZI010241712.1, forward strand.
GAGATTCGGATGGGATCTCCTCATGATCTCATCGAATCTTTCCTCTTTTAGCTTGATTCTTAACCTTTTTAGCTTGACCCTTATTCTATGGGCCAAGTAAGTCGGTTATTGATTATTGGATTGGGCCTTATTGGGCCGGTCCGTAACATTGCCCCCACTCGGGAAGTGAATGTGTGCATTCGATTTTCGAGTAGTTTGGGTGTGTCGGGTACTTTGTTTGCGATCTTCCGGGAGGTATTTTAACGCATAACTTGTGCTTCTTGCAACTTAGCACCGGGTGATCAGTCCAGTGTGGTACCGTGGTGTTTGTTCCGACCACTTATATATTTGGCTGCTCATCCGCTGGGGGGCCAGTCCAGGGTGATGCTTTAGTGTCTGTTTCGCCGCTCACTTTTGGGCTTTTGGTCTCCGTTGGCGTTTGGTGCACCACTTTGTATTTTTGCCCTTTGGGTTAAGCCTTGATTCTGGCTCTCGGGCTCTTTTTGTTCCCTTCTTTGAGATTAGAAAGGTTGCATGATGCAACTTGAAGCCTTTTTGAGGTTCTTCCGTTGTGTTGGTGTAAAGTCCTCGGCACTTGTCAACTTCGCAGAGTTGTGTGCTTGCTTCTGACGCTTGTTGGTGGTTAGTTCGTATCCACCGTCAATTGCAACTAATCTGAACTTTACTTGTAAATAATGAGCATGAATATAAAAGGTAATTCAATTTGTTTAGTGTGCAGCTTCCAAGATTTTCAACATCATATGCTGCCACTATTCTTTAAATAACCTTTTAATAAGAATTTGAGATGAAATTTTCGGATATCACCTGAAGCTTATATGAAACTAAGTTTTCGGCCACTTATGTACCTTCTCCAGTTACTTCCGCCTCTTCTGACGTACTCATGGAAGATTCTGGCAGTCTTTGGTGTCATGACCTTTCTGCAGTAGGCGTTCCGATCGCCTCTGAGTTCTTGATCACCCGTGGAGCGGGGATTCGTTCCACTTGGGATGCTTTATGGTGGAAAGTCACCAGCGAGGCACTCAGGGGGCTGGAGTAGGAGCAGCCGGAGTGCTATTCCCGCCTTCCGCGATCTTCTCGCGGTGCCTCTTTCCGACTAGTTTTCCTCTTTCCTGGTGGAGGTACTCGTGAGATCTGTGTTGGATCTCTTCCCATGTTTTGGGTGGCCTTTTAGTGAGGCTTTTCAAGTGTGTCCTCTCAGAGGTTTTTGATTAGGGCCTTCAAAGCAGCCTGACTAGGCTTTTGCACAACCGAATAGAGGTTCATACAGCTTTATCCGAGAGGTGAAGTTTTTTAGGAAACGTTCAGCCGACTCGAATGTCTTTTGGGGACTTTCTCCGAGCGGTGAAGTTTTTAAGGAAACTTTCAGACCACCCGGATGTCTTTAGGAGCTTTCTCTGAGTGGTGAAGTTTTTAAGAAACGCTCAGCCGACTCGGATGTCTTTTAGAGCTTTCTCCGAGTGGTGAAGTTTTTAAGGAAACTTTCATACCACTCGGATGTCTGTAGGACTTTCTCCGAGTGGTGAAGTTTAAAGAAACGTTCAGCCGACTCGGGTGTCTTTAGGAGCTTTCTCCGAGTGGTGAAGTTTTTAAGAAACGTTCAGCCGACTCGGGTGTCCTTGTGCGCTTTCTCCGAGTGGTGAAGTTTTAGAAAACTTTTAGACCACTCAGATTTCTGCGCATCCTTCTTGAGGGTGATTGTGACAGCTTTGTACTTTACAGCGTCTGAAGCATTCAGAAGTACCATCCGATTGTTGAAAGTATCTAAGTAATGCTTATGATCGCTGGTTCCGTCATAAGGCTCCTTATCCACTGGATACTTGAACTTCATAGGGAGTTCTTCCGAGAGGACTTCGAGCGTGGACGGGTGCTTGCTGTTTTCCTTCTCGGGTGGTTTGCTGATCACAGTGGATGGCTTTCACGTCCGAGAACGTGACTCTCCTGTTTCGTCTCCCTCGTCCGCCCCTTTCCCTCGCATCCGAAGCGATTTCCACTTCCTGAGTTTGTCTCTCGAGGAGCTTTCTCAGGGAAGTTTCTAGCTGTTGGACGTTCTAGTTTGAAGGATTCATCTCCTTCAACGGGGTGCTCAGATCCGGGCTGTTTTCGCCGGTCTGCTCGTTACTTTTTTTTTTAATGTTCACCATCTTCTTGTCCAGGAATTCGTCTCTCATCTCAATTCTAAAGTTTCCCCACAGACGGCGCCAATGTTAAGTACGGGAGTACCCAACTATGATCCAATGGACCTTTAGTCGTGTGAGACTAGTAAACTATGAGAATGAGAGAGAGAGAATGTCCCTTCTGAGGAAAGCACTCGGAATAGTCCGAGGGCTGGATCTGAAGAAGGTGATTGATATATGTGAAGAATTGCCTAGAGGTCCAGAATTAGGATTATGGAGCTCTAGGTCAAATATGGGGGAGAGGGTTAGAGAGTGCGTGTACCTTGAGGGCGTGTTGCCCCCTGCTTATATAGTAGCGGGTGGTTGAGATTCGGATGGGATCTCCTCATGATCTCATCGAATCTTTCCTCTTTTAGCTTGATTCTTAACCTTTTTAGCTTGATCCTTATTCTATGGGCCAAGTAAGTCGGTTATTGATTATTGCATTGGGTCTTATTGGGCCGGTTCGTAACAGGATTTGGTTTGAAACCAGTGGCAATAGGATATGCATGTGGAATGGTGCTTGGAATTGGCTTGGGAATTTGTGTTTTCTCAGTTGGAAAGCCTGAATGGCTTGTCAACATCTTTATCTAAATGTGCAACACTTCTGTATATTGTGCTGCATGCTGTGTCTTTTCCTATTTGATTTGAGGTTGTAGTTTTGTTGTTTCTGTATTTTTACCTTATAAGTGTATGCAAGTCTTGGTGATATATATTTATGTTTTATACTTACTATTTCTTATATATAAATTATGCAAGTATATTTTCTATTTTTGTGCATATCTAACAACACTCATTGATTAAACCTTTGTGATCTTGAGAAATCTATTTCTCTGTTTTAATTTAACCTTTCCCATCAAAGTTCAAAACAGAGTAGATAATTGTTACAAAAACAGATACTATAGAGAATTGTTGGAGTTGAATATGCAAAGTAGTTGCTAAAACCAGAATATCATTGCATCTATCACTCTATCTATTAATCGCAGCAAATGTATACGTTATTACTTCCAAGTATGTGGATAAATAATACTTATCACTATTTACACTCATCGTAAAACATTAAAAAAATTTATAATTTTTACTATGTATAATTTTAATAGAGTAAATTGAGGTATACACATATCCATGTGTGCTTTTACATCTAATAGGCACACACGTCAAATATAAAAATAATAAAATTTAGTATAGAAATTTTGAATACAAAAATAATGAAGTATAACAAAAAAAAATTTAAGTCAAAACAAAAAAAAAAAAATTATTTTTGTTAGGAAGAATGCATGTATCATAATGCATGTACAATGTTACCGATTTTGATATATATCATTACTCTTATAATGTTTTAAATTAATATTGGTGACTGGTGTACACATAAAACACACAAACACATCCTAATTAATCACTCTCTTAAGTGAAAAAAATTTATGTGTTTCAATGTGTTTATTGTTAGTCGATAAGCACGTTATATTCAATACTCAAGAGGGGGGTGAATTAAGTATATAAACAACAATGATAAATTTTCGCGGAAACGTAAATAACTTGAATATAAAAGACTCAAGTAAATTAAATTTGTAGTAAGCTAGGACTTAAGCCACTTCTTAAGTACTTACAAGTAAGTCCACAAATTTAAAGTGCTTGTTTCAAGTAAATTGAATTAGTATTTCACCAATCGGACTTAACCCACTCCTTAAGTACTTACGAAGCTACTTTACAATTCAATTTAAATGATCAAATATAAAAGACAATAATATAAAGAGTTGAGAGATAGAGATACGATACACAACGAAGTATAGTGGTTCGGCCAAACTCTTGCCTACGTCCACTCTTTCTCAATCGCAATTGAGAAGTTTAGCTAATCACCAAGCTTGAAGGGTGCTTGGAAAACCGTTACAACACGAGTCTTTAAGATACGCCTCACGGACTAGATCACCCAAACACTAACCTACTCCACTCGAAGTTAACCCAACTTCAAGAATTTCCCTTGAGTGCTTAGTATTCTCTACGGATCCTTACCGACTATAGTGTATACTCAAAACTCAATCTCACAAAAAAGAGCTACACCACTCTTCTTTCACAATACAACGTATTGCACAAATTTTGATTGCTCTCTAAAAGAGTAAGTGTTTACAATTGAAGTTCTATAAATCAAATATGTGTATCTCTCAAATTAGTGCATAAAAACACTTTGAAATGAATATGAAGAACAAGTATATGAACTAGAAGTTTTAGAATGATCAAGTGTCTTTAAATGAGCTTCATAAACTTGTTTTTATAGACTCCCAAAAGCATAGAGCCGTTGGGGTGTGAATGGAATCAAATCGTTTTGTCAAACTAGACGTTTTAGTGCTTTTCAGCGTCAGGTAATCGATTACTTATCTAGGTAATCGATTACCTACTAGCCGTTGTACCTAATTTTTGAATTTTGGTACAAAGTAATCGATTACTGCTTTAAGGTAATCGATTACTTAAAGCTGGTAATCGATTACTTAAGCTTTGTAATCGATTACCTGGGAGTTTTATGCCTTAAAAACGTTTTAAACGTATAAGAATCAATGTTAAAATACATATAATTGATTCCTAACTTAATGGAGCATAAAAACTAAGTTCAAGACCTTATACGGCTATGTTTCGGCTAAAGTTTTCATAAAACCTTTTTTTCAAAACAATTTTCGAGTGTGTGTGAGAGAGATATATAATTTGGTTCTTAACAAGAAATAACCTAAGTCCTAAAACTATAACACCTTTGATCTTGTGGACTTCGGTCGTTTCCTTGTTGTTGCTTGTTTTGCTTTCAAAAGCGAATCCTCAAACCTTTAGTGCTTCGATGTCATGATTGGTTGTCATTCATCAAAACCTAAAACAGAACATCTTAACATACATTGTAATATGATTTACATTTATATGTACACCTAGCAAAATCGTATATTATTAATTTGATCTGATTACATAATCAAATATAGTAATAAATAATTAAATATAAGAAAAATTGCATTAAAAACATTTTTCTAAACAAATTGTATTCAATTGATAATAAGAACTTTGACTACCTACTAGCTAGTCACTCTGTTTCTTTTTTTTTTTTTTAATTTGACTCGTTCAAAATATTAATAAAATGAAATTAGGGTTTTGGTAATAGGTGGGCTAATGGCATATATAATAATATTATTATTAGTAAAAGTTTTTAAACTTTTTATTTTAATAAATATATAAGAAAGGCGTAATTAAAACTTAAAACAATTACATTTTTTTGTTGACGTTTTTTTTTGTCTTGGATTTCTTTTGTATTTCCTATGCCCATTAATTTCCACATATAAAACATTTTTGAATCATTAGGCCTTCATGGAATATGAATGTAAATTATTGGTTTATTTAAATCGTTTAAGAATTAAGATTATAAATTTAATAGTCTTTTATCTTGTGAGCTAATTTTTGAAGTTAAATCACCACTATTCAGTTATAATTTATAAATATGTAACATGAAATAAAACAACTAATAAGAAGTGCTTCTTAATTGTTAGATTTCATAGTACGTATATATTATTGGTTTTCTTTTACTTCAATAATTATTTGAATCGGAAAAGATTTATTACAAAAGAACTTCCATTATTGGTATTAGCCACAAACCTTACATCGTTGACTTTGGGAGATGGCTGGGAAGACTTGGAATTACTTTGGAAAAAATGTTCATTTGAATAGATTGTGACGACTATATAAAAGGTAGAAAAACATGCTTTGTGAACTTTCACTGTGTAGGTGCATGTAATTCGAATATAAATAGAAGCATCTTTATTCATGAGCGGCATACCAATACCAATACACTTATACACTTATCTTCTTGTGTCACAATAATAGTAATCAATGGGGTGTTTTATTAGAGTGGTGTTGTGTGTTCATGTGTTTATGGTGTTCCACTTTTCTGCATGTTTGTCTTCTCATTCATGCCATCCACAAGAGAGCTCAGCTTTGCTTCACTTCAAGACCCAACTCAATACTAACACTCCCTTTTATGAATCTTACTATGAGGATTAGTGCCCCCATGCATATCCAAAGACAAGTACGTGGGAAAATGGGACAGATTGTTGTTCATGGATGGGTGTCACGTGCCACTCTGTGTCTGGTCACGTGATTGGCCTTGATCTCATTTGTAGTGCACTTGAAGGTAAAATCCATCCTAACATCACTCTTTTTCACCTTACTCATCTTCATACACTTAACCTTGCTTACAATTATTTCTTTGGGTTTGAATTGCCATCTCAGATTGGTGGGTTTGTGAATCTCACACACCTCAACTTGTCTCATTGTGATTTCGAAGGTGATATTCCTCTCCAAATCTCACACCTTTCCAGATTATAATCACTTGATCTTTCTACCCTATTTTCTGGTAAAGGTTTAAAGTTGAAAGAAACCACTTTAAAAAGGATATTGCAAAATGCAACAGGCTTAAGGGAGATCATCTTAGATGGAATAGACATGTCTTTAATTGGTTCAAGAGCAGGCCCATTGTCTTTGATTGCCAACATGTCTTCCTCTTTGGTTACTCTTAGTCTTGCTTGGACTGAAATAAGTGCTTCTTTGACAAATGACATACTCTGTTCATTTCCCAATCTTCAAAACCTCAATCTAGCTGGCAATCAAGACATGTCAATTTGTTTTTCCAAGTTGAGTTGCCACACTTCTCTTAGTACCTTGGATCTTTCATTTTGTGGAATCCAAAGTCCTATCTCTTCATCATTCCTTAGTCTAATATATCTCACTTCCTTGAGCCTGGAGGGAAATCATCTCAATGGGTCAATCCCGTCATCACTTTCAAACCTTCATCATCTTGTTTACTTGGATCTTTCATGGAATGATCTTACTGGTCAAATTCCAAATGTGTTTGATAGGCTAACCAACTTGCAAACTCTCTTTCTCCAATATAATAACTTGCAAGGGAAGTTACCATCTTCATTATTTACCTTAACTCGACTCTCTCAATTGGATTGTTCTCATAATCAAATTGAGGGGTCTCTTCCTGACCAAGTAGCATTTTCAAATCTCACTCACCTATCCCTAAATGACAACCTGTTGAATGGGACAATTCCTGGGTGGGCTTTATCCTTCAAGTCTTTGAGACGTTTGATTTTATCAAATAACCGATTCATAGGGCACATGAACAGTGAAATCACATCTTATTCCTTGGAATATTTGTACCTGTGTGGCAATAAGCTCGAAGGGCACTTTCCAGAATCAATTTTTCATCTTGAAAACCTTACTTATTTGTGTTTGTCCTCAGGCAATTGGAGCGGTATTGTCCACTTTCCACTCTTCTCTAAGCTTCAAAACTTGGCGTATCTTTCACTTTCAGGCTGCAGTACATTATTGCTAGAATCTGAAATGAATGTTACTTACACTTTCTTCAATTTACAAACACTGCAGTTACGTTTTAACAATATTATTGGCTATTCAAAATTCTCAGGAAAATTTCCAGTATTGAACTATCTTGAATTGTCCAATAATAAACTCGGAGGAAAGGTGCCGAAATGGATACATGATATGCATTCATTAGTGTATTTGAATCTGTCACACAACATGCTCACATCAATAGGTCATCATCAATTCCCATGGTATTATCTTGAATACCTTGATCTTAGCTTCAACTCCATGGATGATGACATTTCTTCCTTCTTTTGTAATATAACCTCTGCGAGTATTATCAACTTGTCCCATAACAGATTCAGAGGAACATTTCCAGAGTGCCTTGCCAATAGCTCAATGCTTGGAGAATTAGATCTACAGATGAACAAGTGGCATGGCAATCTGCCTATTGATACCTTTACGTATCTTGATCAACTTGGAACACTGAATCTCAATGGAAACCAATTTAGAGGTTTATTGCTGAAATCTTTGTCTAATTGCACAAATCTTGTGGATTTAAATCTCGGTAATAATCAATTTAAAGATACATTTCCCAATTGGCTTGAGAATCTTCCATCTTTGGAAGTATTGGTTTTACGAGGCAATAAGTTGTACGGTCATGTTGCTAATTTGAAATCCCAAAATATGTTTCCCAGTTTGATTATCTTTGACATATCATGTAATAACTTTAGTGGCTCATTACCAAAAGCATACATAAAACACTTTCAAGCCATGAGATTGAAACAAGTTTTTATTCTTATCTTGAAAGTGATCTGGGCTTTGGAGAATATGATAATTCTTTGACTACAACAGTTAAAGGAGTTAGTACCACTTTTGCCAAAATTCCAAGAGTCTTTGTAAATATAGATTTGTCAGGAAACAAATTTGAAGGAGAGATTCCAGATGTTATTGGAGAGCTTCAAGGACTCAAAGGCCTCAACCTTTCACATAACAGACTTGTTGGTCATATTCCTCATTCTTTGGCAAATTTGACAAATCTTGAATCATTGGATCTCTCTTCCAATATGCTTACTGGTGAAATCCCTATTGAATTGACAAATTTGAATTTTCTTGAAGTCTTGAATCTTTCCCAAAACCAACTGGTGGGATCAATTCCTGGGGGAAAACAGTTTGATACATTTTCAAATGATTCCTATGAGGGAAACATGGGGCTATGTGGTCTTCCATTGTCACTTCAATGCAACAAAAATGTCCCTCAACAACAGTATCAATCTTCTGAGGCTGCTGAAGACAAATTCGGGTTTGGGTGGAAACCAGTGGCAATAGGATATGCATGTGGAATGGATCTTGGAATTGGCTTGGGATGCTGTGTTTTCGGGCTTGAAAAGCCTCAATGGCTTGTGATCATCTTTGATGGTAAATGGATCAAAAGGAGGGCAAGAATAACTCTTTTCAGCTTTTGGTTGTAATGTAATGTAAATGTGTAATAATTAATTAAGTTTATGTTGTGTGTCTTGTGTTGTTGTGGTGTTTATGTTTTATTTGAATTGATGTTTTAATTTTATTTTGCTTTTATGCATGTCTGCAACTCTTGTTGTGTAGTTGTAAGAAATGTTATTGCAAGCAAATTCTGTTTTCAAAAGCATGAGTTTTTCTTATTGTTTCCCTCTAAATTACATTAATCTATATCTCAAGTTCTTAACTAATAATCTGTTTCTCTAATCTATTTTAAAATAATTAAGCCCACAAATTAAAATAGATAAGCTATAATTTACATATTATAATAACTGCTACAACAAGTTAATAAGAACAGAAATGATAACAAGTTAAACGTGAAAAAAAAAGAAAAAAAAGAAAGCAAGATGAAAAAATGTTGAATTGACTCCATGAAGTCATATACTATAGGAAAATTATCGCATGTTCCGCTTATAAAAATGGAACATGAAATTCCTTATAAGAATAGGTAACCTATTTAAATTTGTTGTATGGTGAGTAGTGAAAAGTCTCAATTAACCTTGATTTTCAAGCAAATTTACATAAAAGTTCAACTTGAAAACATACTCATTAATTTCAAAAGCTGTTTTTGTGGTCAACACTTTATGAATGTAGCTATCTTATCTCAAAAAATCTTTTTGAAAAAAAACTTTTAATAATTCAAATTCTGAAAAATGTTTATGTCATTTACTTATTTATTTATTTTTGACATAGGTCATTAATCTTCTAAAATTGTCTTAATTCTTTTTTTTGGTACAACCAATCAATTAATTTACCTAAAAAATTATAAAATAGTTTTCTTTAGGTCAAAACTATTTTTCTTTAATAATTTTCGGGAGAACAAAAAAAGCCATTAGTGATTATTACTAATGCATAATTTTTAATTGTTTCTCTAATGTTATAAAAACAAGCAAGTTAAATAAATTTGTATTAGTAACTTTAAAATTACAAACAAGTTGGATAAAAGTTGTGGTCAATAATTATTGATCATAAAAATATATTTTTAATTTTTAATTTAACAAATTATTTCCACTTGAAAATATTTACATAACAATTATAAATTCCCAAAACGCTTATATTGGATTTTCCTTGTTTAATTGTATTATAACCTAAAATTTAAAATCAAAACGACTAAGACACTTATTTTAATTCATTATGAATCTAAAATATTAAATACAACATTAGTTTTAAAATGGTTCTAAAGAAGTATTTTAGTGTTTCTGACATTAAAATTTAAAATTACAAACTGAAATTAAACCATCTTAATTCTAAAAGGTTGTTATTGTCTTTTCATAATTAATATACCTATGGAAATTTTTATCTTTTTGTAATGAATAAAAATTTTATTTTATTTTTTATATAAATAAATTTTAATTTCCAATACAATAAAAAATCTTATTCGTTAAATGGAGTAGTGCTGCGTAAACATAAGAAATTTTTTTTTAGTAATTGGCCATTAATTTTTAAAAGTGTTGGTCAAAAGTATGAATTTAAGTTTGATGCATTATTAGTGTAAAAATATTTTACATGTGCATTTAATTATGTAATATTACATTATAAAAAATAACTTATTTTTTATTGACTTCATAATTAGTAGTTCAAAAGAATGGTACACTATCAACATAGGTAGAATTAGAGTTTTTTAACAAGAATGGTCAAGTTTTTTATTTTATTTTTGTATCTAAAAAAATTACTTTATCGAAAATTTTCAAATATTTTTTTACGAAATCAAAATTCACATAATACATAAAATTAAAAATATTAAATACTATAGTATTTAAATATTATAATATAATAAAAATATTATACGAGCTGATTTTT
>JASCZI010241712.1:22980-50167 GCA_036250425.1 Stylosanthes scabra
CTTTTTTTTCCTTATCTCATAAAAGAAGTAATTATAATAATGAAATTAGAGGAATGCTACATAATCATTAATTTTTATTTATTATTTTATCCACCATTTAGCCATCATTTTAAAAAATGTTGGTAGTATGATGTTAAACTACAAATTAAAGATATTGAGAGTTAATAGTTACAAATAATAGCAAAAATAAATTAAATGGATGGTTATCTAGCTTTTTCTATGCGTTCTAAACAAAAAGTCAGGAAAGCTATCATTTCAAAAAAATAATTTTATTAATAAATAACATAATTAAGTTATCAAAATAGGATAATAATATGAATTTTTTGAAAAAGAATACATAAAATAACCGTAAAAGAAAGAAATTGAGGTTAAAAATATATTACTCTTATTTTGAACACTTATATTATAAAAATAGTACAATCAAGTTCAACCAAGTCATTTATTTTTATGTTAAATAGACTTCATTTTAAATGTATGTTAAATAATACAAAAATAACATAGAAATGAATTTTTATTTGATATCGAAATGGTCTTCTATTTAATATAAATATGGTTAAATTTTATTGGTAAAATAAACATACATTTAAAATTATTGTTATAAATATACTATAAAATTATATTTCTTTTAAAAGGATCAAAATATAAAATTTAAGAGGGGCCAAATATCAATAAATATAGCTTTGTTATTAATTTTTTCTAAGTTTAGGGGCACTTTCCTTTGACTATTATGAGCCATGAGTCTAACAAAGGACAACTAAATAATCAAACTTGACACTTTTTGAACAAATTATTAGACCACTATGCTCCCTAGCATATGGATACTATTGAGAAAACACACATGAAATCTCATCCATTGATTATTTTTATAATATATCTTATTAGTGATAACAATTGAAACATCACATTCCGCTAAAAGAGATTGCCATATGAGTAAAGCTTCCTATACTATACTATGTAGTTTCCATTCATTTACAGAAAAGTGTTAACCTGAATTCATGCAACATAACACGCTTAATTGGTCAATGGTCAGCCAATGTAAGGTTATTATTCCATCCATATATTTTGAATTTTAGCTGATAGTAATCATGATAGAAACCCAATAAAATAGAAGAAATCAAACCCAAAAAAAAAAGTAACTCAAAAAAGTAATGATATTTTGATTTTATTGGTTACTATGGATTATCGGTGTTGGAAATCAAAACTTTTTCTTTTGCGATATAAATCTTTCCTACTAATTAAGATATAAACTTACTTATATTCGACCACATCCCCTATCACAAGTGGTAAGTGGCTTGGGTTGCTTAAGTGTCTAGTCCCGGATTCGAATCTTGGTGGCAGCATGTATGCAGAAGGGGATATAGTCACGTTAAACCCGCCGAAAAGAGCACTTAATATGGCGTAAGGGATTAATCTGGGCCTGTCGGACCTAGGATACCCTCCTAAAAAAAACTTACTTATATTCTAAAAATGAAAGGAGCATATTTTTTAATTAACTAATTACTTCTAACAACACTCATTTGATCATGTGAAAAAGGAATTTTTAGTTTTGAAATAATAAGAAACGAAATACGCATTTAAATTTTGATTAATGTTCTCCTAAAATAAAATTCCATCTCTTACAAAGAAGTTAGAAAATGTTGATTCAAAGTAAACGTGGAAATTTGTTCTACACTAGCTTCCCTACTGGCTACTGCTTCTGCTTTTGCATGACTTATAGCTTCTAATTTCTCTTGACTCTGCTACCTCTTTGATTGGCTGCATTTAATTTCTTTTCCACTTTCTTTGTGTTGTGGATTGTCCCATTCTCACTAACCAAACAACATCATTTTTCTAACCTATCAACAACCATTCCATTATTATATTATTCTGTTTTATTTGGTGCAGTAATAATAAACAAAAAGTTATTCTTCTTTAATAATCCATACATATATAGAAGAAGATAAAACTCTGCTAAAGAAAAAACACACCCTGATTATAGTGTTGTGAGAACATGCAATTCACACACACAAACACACCAATATATATTCCTTCATTTACTCGATTCAATTATTAAGCCATTCATATATTTCATTCAATAATGGGTTGTTTTATTAGAATCTTACTCTGTCTCTGTCTCTTGTTCCATCTTCCCTCCTTCTCTTCATCGCATGCATGCCATCCTCATGAGAGCTCAGCCTTGCTTCACTTCATCAACTCCCTAATACTTAACACAACCATTTATGAGGACGATGATTATTATTATAATAATTATTATTATTATCATACCTGCCCCGAAGTTTATCCAAAGACAAGAACGTGGGAAAATGGGACTGATTGTTGCTCATGGTCTGGTGTCACTTGCGACTCCATGTCTGGTCACGTGATTGGGCTTGACCTCAGTTGCAGTGCACTTGAAGGTAAAGTCCACCCTAACAGCACCCTTTTTCATCTTATTCATCTCCAAACACTCAATCTCGCTTTCAATTGTTTTGATGGTTCTCAATTGCCATCTCAGATTGATGAGCTTGTGAGTCTCACACACTTGAATCTATCTGAATGTGGGTTTCAAGGTGATATTCCTTCTCAAATCTCACACCTTTCCAAGTTACAATCACTCGATCTCTCATATAGTGGTTTAAAGTGGAAAGAAACGAGTTGGAAGAGGTTGTTGCAAAATGCAACAGGTTTAAGAGAGATTTTATTAGACAATACAGATATGTCTTCAATTGGCCTAACAAAATGTCCTTTCTCTTCGTCTTTGGTTACCCTTAGTCTTGTTGATACTCTACTAAGCGGAAACTTGACTAGTCACATACTCTGTTTACCCAATCTTCAAAATCTCTATCTAGGTAGCAATTCAGACATTGAAGTCCATGTTCCAAATTTGAATTGTAACACTTCTCTTCTTAGTATCTTGGATCTTACATCTTGTGGCATCCAAGGACCAATCCCTTCATCATTCTTTAACCTAACATACCTCACTTCCTTGAATTTGGCATACAATCACCTCAATGGTTCGATCCCGTCATCAATTTCCAACCTTCAACATCTCACTCACCTGGACCTTTCATCTAATAAACTCACTGGTTTAATCTCGTCATCAATTTCCAACCTTCAGCATCTCACTCACCTGGACCTTTCATTCAATGAACTCACTGGTTTAATCCCATCATCACTTTCAAACCTTCATCATCTTGTTTATTTGGATCTTTCATGGAATAAGCTTACTGGTCAAATTCCAAATGTGTTTGAAACACTACCCAACTTGCAAGCTCTCATTCTCTCCTATAATAATTTGCAAGGGAAGTTGTCATCTTCATTATTTACCTTAACTCGACTCTCTCAATTGGATTGTTCTCATAATCAAATTGACGGGCCGCTTCCCAACCAAGCAGCCTTTTCAAATCTCACTTTCTTAATCCTAAATGACAACTTGTTAGATGGGACAATTCCTTGGTGGGCTTTATCCTTAAAGTCTTTGAGATCTTTGGATTTATCAAATAACCGATTCACAGGGCACACAAACACTGAAATCACATCTTATTCCTTGGAGAATCTAGAATTGTGTGGCAATAATGTTCAAGGACACTTTCCAGAATCAATTTTTCATCTTGTAAACCTTACTTATTTGTGTTTGTCCTCAGACAATTGGAGCGGTACAGTCCACTTTCTACTCTTCTCTAAGCTTCAAAACTTGCAGTATCTTTCACTTTCAGGCTGCAGTACATTATTGCTAGAATCTGAAATGAATGTTACTTACACTTTCTCCAATTTACAAACACTGCAGTTACGTTTTAACAATATTATTGGCTATTCAAAATTCTCAGGAAAATTTCCAACATTGAACTATATTGAATTGACCAATAATAAACTTGATGGAAAGGTGCCCAAATGGATACATGATATACATTCATTAATGTATTTGAATCTCTCACACAATGAGTTCACATCAATAGGTCATCAATTCCCCTGGTATCAACTTAACTTCCTTGATCTTAGCTTCAACTCCATGGATGATGACATTTCTTCCTTCTTTTGTAATATAACTATTCCAAGTGTTATCAACTTGTCCCACAACAGATTCAAAGGAACATTTCCACAATGCCTTGTCAATAGCTCATTCTCTGGATTCTTAGATCTACAAATGAACAAGCTTCATGGGAATCTGCCTGATACTTTCAAGAATCAATTTGAAACACTGAATCTCA
This sequence comes from Stylosanthes scabra, assembly GCA_036250425.1. Lineage (NCBI taxonomy): Eukaryota > Viridiplantae > Streptophyta > Magnoliopsida > Fabales > Fabaceae > Stylosanthes > Stylosanthes scabra. Next base: position 27,168 of record JASCZI010241712.1, read on the forward strand.
ATGGCAACCAATTCGGTGGTTTATTGCCGAAATCTTTGTCCAGTTGCACAGATCTTGTGGATTTGAATCTCGGGAATAATCAATTTGAAGATACATTTCCCAATTGGCTTCAGAATCTTCCATCCTTGGAAATATTGATTTTGAGAGGCAATAAGTTGTACGGTCCTGTTGCCAATTTGAAATCCCAAAATATGTTTCCCAGATTGATTATCTTTGACATATCATGCAACAACTTTAGTGGCTCATTACCAAAAGCATACATACAAAATTTTCAAGCCATGAAAAATCAAAGCAGTTTCTATTCTTCTTATCTTGGAAGTGGTTCGGGCTTCGGTTATGGAGTACATACAGAATATCACAACTCTATGACTGCAACAACTAAAGGAGTCAGCACCTCTTTTGAGAAAATTCGAGAAGATTTTTTTATCATTGATTTGTCAGAAAACAAATTTGAAGGAGAGATTTCAGATGTTATTGGAGAGCTTCAAGGACTCATAAGCCTCAACCTCTCACATAACAGACTTATTGGTCATATTCCCAACTCTTTGGGAAATTTGACAAATCTGGAATCATTGGATCTCTCTTCAAATATGCTTGCTGGTGAAATGCCTACTGAATTGACAAATCTGAACTTTCTTGAAGTCTTGAATCTTTCTCAAAATCAACTGGTGGGATCAATTCCTAAAGGAAAACAGTTTGATACATTTTCAAACGATTCCTATATGGGAAACATGGGGCTATGTGGACTTCCATTGTCACTTCAATGCAACAACAATGTCTCTCAACAACAGTATCCATCTTCTGAGGGTGAAGACAAATTTGGATTTGGTTGGAAACCAGTGGCAATAGGATATGCATGTGGAACTGTGCTTGGAATTGGATTGGGATGGTTTGTTTTCTGGATTGGAAAGCCTCAATGGCTTGTCATCATCTTTGGAGGTACAACAACAAAGATCAAAAGAAGGAGCCATTGAAACCGCCGTGCAAGAACAACTTAGTGCTCACAACATTCTTGATGGGGTCACTCTCAACTTCATTATTGCATGGGAAATCTGTCTCTGATTCTGGTTATTGGTGCTCTATCTTTTTTGTGTTTTATCTGTCTTGAGGTTGTAATTTTCTTTTTCTTTTTCCTTTTCTTAAACGTGTGCAAGTTTGTTATACATTTGTATGTGTGCTTTGTTACATATATATGATGATGTTGCAAGTAAATTATGTTCTTATAGTGGTATGTAATTGTCTTCCCCATATATTATATTTTTCTGTTTTCATGCAAATTCAACAACACTACTCGTAGTTTCTTTTTTCTTTCCTCATTTTATTCTTCTGTGTAGTGTATGTTCTAACTCCTAACCTAGCACACATTAGTGGCTTCTATCTTATATACCATTTTGTTCATTTATTTATGATTTTTTTCATCTTCTTCCAATTCTTATAGTGGTGAGTTCATTAAATTCTAAAGTCTGAATTGTAAAACTATTGTGACAATGTGACACTTCATAAATAGGTTTATTAGAAGGGTGATCTCTTTACAGTAATTTTCATTTAAATTGTTAAATATTGCCAGCAAGGCTCAACACAAAGAAAGCTAATTGTTGTAAAAAAAACAGACATAACAATTAACAGAGAGATGAGAAGTTGAACAAGAAAACATGAAAGCATCATCCAGAGATCCAGCCTAGTGTTAGTATTGTTTTCTCGCTTACTACTAATTAACTTCATGAAAATAGGTTAAATCAAGACTGTACAATTGTGTTATAGCAACAGTTCAATTTGTCTTTGTTCCTTGGCAGAACAATTCCTGTTTTAATCCATGCAATTGTGATTTTCTTGATTCCTATCATGCCTATTAATTAGTTTTCTATGCACTAACTCAAATTGCATTTTATTTTCCAAAGATCATTATTCAATTTAAGAATTTATATGACAGCTTAAAAGCGATCTTTATTTGCAATGATAACATGATAAGTATTTTTTATAAGATAATATTTAGTATTCCTAACAATATTTTAATCAAGTTGTTATTCTTAATCATTTAGAATCATATATAGCATTACTTTCAAGTATAATGGACATTACAACAGTGCTACGTAACTAATAAAATTAGGGAGTCAATAATTAAGTTATCCTCCAAAATTAAACCTTTTCAAAAAAAATCCTCCAAAATTAAAAAAGTTATGATTCGTAATTGATAATGCTTTTCAATTATGAATGATAATTTTTTTAAATTTTAAATAATAATTTAATTATTGCTCAATAATGATTCCCTAATATTGATTTTCGAAACTTTTTTAATTCACTCTTGATTATCATAAAAAAAGGTGTTGACTTTTTGAGATATATAGTAAGTGTTAAAATAATTGCTTGAAGGTATAATATTTTATTAAGATACTATATTATTAAATAATAATATAAATATTTTCAATTTATGTTTTTATCAAAAGAATATCATCTTGAACCAAATAGCTCATATGAAATTAACGTTTCTTTTATTTTAAGAAATATCAGATTTGAGCTTTATCTAAAACACCAACAAAAAAGTATCGTCTTAAAATTTTTAAAAGTTGACAAAAATAAATCTCAATTTTATTAATGATAAAAATGTCTCAATTATTTAAAAATTTATCAAAAATATATTTTTATCATATGTCAATACAGGTGATATGGAGACCAAAAAAAAGGACATAAAATATATCGTGTTAAAAATACTTAATATTAAATACTTTTATCACATTATTAAATAATCTATTTTATTTATTTATTTATTATATATATAAAAGTTAATACACCATTCATACTATAACAAGAGATTAACAACTCATCTACTAAGCTATTGCCATCTGAGCTCTTTTTCTACTTTGTAATTTTTATAGATTTTTGAATTTTCTTTAAAAAAAAATCTACTATATTCATTCAATAGCATCCACTATCACTAACATTATTATCTTTTAATTAGTATTAATAATGAATTCATAACCTACACTAGCATTATCTTTGATTAATGAATGAATTCAATATCATCTATTTATATTATACAAAAATTGATACTAAATAAATAGATGGTAATTTTTTTTTTGGTGTCTAATCTAAGGGGAGGCTCGAATCCGAGACCTCTTACAACGGAAAAGGGGGTAATGCCATATGAGCTACAGCTCATCGACACTAAATAGATGGTAATGAGCATATATTATATTATTCTATAGTCACCAAAAAAATATTATATTATTCTATTTTATAATTGTCCCATGTTAGTAAATAGTAATCATGCTTAAATGTTAATTTTATAATTTTTAGTATAAAAATAGTTTTCATTATCAATAATTTTTTTTAATTTTTTAAAATTATCTACAAATAAGGACAACTAAAGAAAATTTTAAAATCTATTTTATCTATTTATCTATTTATTGTCTATAAAATAAAAGATCAAAGTAGCTCCACAATCATACTCACTTATTTGATTTTCACTCCATTTTATCAGGTAAGACTTTTTTTTCTAGATGGCATAATATTATATGTTTGGATTGTACTTCAAATTTTTATTGTAACTTAGCTTCATCTCCTCATAATTTTTTCATCTTATATAATATTATAGAATTCTACATTATAAATTCTATGAATGTTATTTTTAATTGTTTAAATAATTATATTCATAATGAAAAACTTATTTTTCAAGTTAAAAGAATGTTAGTACTAGTTCATATCAAGAGTCTAAATATGAAAATTATGAAAATCTATCTATTTTATTATATATACAAAAGTTAATACACATCTATCCTACAACAAGAAATCAACAACTCATCTACTATTCTATTTGTCCTAAGCTTTTTCTCCAATTTGTAATTTTTATTGATTTTTTAATTTTTTTTTATAAAAATTTCTCTCTTCATTGAATAACAACCACTACCACTAACATTATCTTTTAATTATTAATGATAACAATGAATTCATAACTTACACTAGCTGACTAGCATTATTTTCTAATTAATATTAACAATGAAGTCATAATATTATTTTCTAATTAATTTAATTTAATTTAAATTATCTATTTATATAATATAAAACTAAAAGTTTATATATTGAAAAATTTTAAAATGAGCATATATAGTATATAGATAGTAATAAACATATATTATATTTTTTTGTCGCAATAGTGTAATGTTAACAATCCTATGTAGATAGTAATTTTATAATTTTACAGTAGAAAAAATAATAAATTTCAACAAGACGGCCATACTAAACTTTAATCAATTTAATCAATTATATTTAGTATATAATTAACATCTATATAATAATAGAATAAATCTATGTGTATTATTGTACACACCTGTACACACTATTTAGCAATACAGAAAAATTTGAACAGTAGTACAGAAATTTATATTTTTCTGTGCTAATATTACATTTTTTCGGTGTTATTAAATGATGTGTACAAATGTGTACAATAATACATCTAGTATTATCCATAATAATATAATAATAAAAAAATTTTTAGGCTAATGCTAATCTAACTCTCTCTAGATGAGAGGATAAGTTATCTATTCTTATTTGATTTATCTTTTTTTTTTTTCCGTTGGATGCCCTCTGGCCTCTGAAACACCGTCATCGCATCCTCAAATGACCGTTGTGAATCCATTCTCTCCAAAAAGGAAAATCACGTGAGAGAAAACGGAGTCGCGGTTGTAATTGGAGAACACGTTGATGCTTTGCGAACATGACAGTATTTTAGAGGTCGTCAACTAAAATTCCAATCACCTCACGACTGTTATTGGAGGACGCGACGGTGGTGTTTCAGGTGTCCAATAGAAAGAAAAATCAAATGAGAGATGAATAGTAACGATGTTATTTTCTATTTTTTTTTCATTATTTCTAATCTGTCAAATAAATTGTGAAATATACATTTTCAAGCACCATTAACTTCTTAGTTGGTATACATTATAATCTATCATGATTCATAAATTAAAATTCATTTATAATTTTATGATATATTTTCAGTTTTTATTATCAATTACTTTTTCTAATTTTTGTAATTATTTTCAAAGACATAAACTAAAAAAACTTTAAAATTATACTATAAAGCATCATTCTTTAAAAAATACAAGCAAATAAGTATATCTTAAATAATATAACACTTTTAAATTTATATTATGTAGTATAATTAATTCAATTTTTCGCGCGATGCGCGGGTTTTAGTCTAATTTTATAATAATTTTTTGTACTTAAATTAGGAAAAGTCATTTCATTCTTTCTAAGTATGCCAAGTCAGCATTTTCACACACGTGACACTATTTCAAAATCAACCAATCATATTTAAGAAAAAAAAAATGAAAAGAAAAAACTTTTTTTAATAACCTCTTTAATCAATTAAATTTCACATATTATTATTCAATAGAAACATAAATTACAATAAATATGCACATTAAAGGTATCATAAAAATAAAAAACTTCAAATTTAGGAAACACATTTATATCATAAAATTAATTTTTAAACCACATAACATTAATTAAAATAATTATATGCTAAAATAATTAATCCACCCGCGCATTCTTAATCTAGTTAAGAGAGATTTTACCTTTAACAAAATTTGAGTTATTTTTTACGGATCGTGTAATTTACTAACGGAAGGTGTTCCAGTATACCTCAAAAAGTGAGGTATACCGTATTCTTTTACTTTTTAATCGTTGATCTTTATTATATATTAATTTTATAATTAAAATCGATCAAGATCAACGGTTAAAAAGTAATGGAATATGGTATACCTCACTTTTAGAGATATACCGAAAAACTTTCCAATACTAATACTTGATAGTTTACCCTCGGGAGTAAACCTATGTAATTTGGGTAATTAATTAAAAATTAATTACTCTCAATCAATTAATATACTTTTGCTTAGGAACACATGGCCTAAAGTCTTGCATGGTTTCTGAATGGTAGAGACTTCGATTACTACACATTGGCTTGGAAGTTGGAAGGTATGTTCCTTTCTCTATCTCTTTACTTCTCACCCCATGATTTCTATGGTTTTCATTTGTTTAGCAATATTTTACATAACGACACAATATCAGGCATAGGTTATATTTATATACATGTCTTTATGCCAATGAAGTTGTATTATTACTATATATTGTTACCCTCAAATCTTACATCATTATGGAAGACTTGGGATTGCGGTGTTGAAGGGCTGGGTAAAAAAATGTTCATTTTGAATAGTCTTTGGCATATATTATTGGTTGTGAGGAAGATGATGTATATAAAAAGAAATGTTTGTGTATTATATTGTGCTAATATAATGACTGAAACTGAAAGAAATAGCCATATATATATATGGCTGGGTCAAAAATCTACTAAAGAAGTAAAATAGTGTACATATAGATGTTAGAAGAAAAACTTAATTAGTATTTGATCTGGTCTTGGACATCGATAGATTGGGATCGTATGAATATTATTTAGTAGCTGTAACGGATAAGTGTTCCTCATGGTGGCCCAACAAGTGGTATCAGAGCCTGGTTGATCGGCCTGGTTTAAGGAGTATTTATGAGAAGCATTGAAAGTCTTCTAAGCAAGGTGGTTCGAGCGCCGAGTTCCACGGTGTGATGAACGAATACTCAAATGTGGTGAAGGAGACTCACACTTGAGAGGAGATTGTTGATGTTCAAATGTGAATAATCACCAAAGTTAGTCCCATATTGAAGAGAATGAAGAGTTTATAAGATGAAAGACTCATTTACTTTGATACCGTAAGGTTTTGAATTGAACGTGGTGTCTTCTCATCATGTGTTGTTCCTTCCCGATGTCTCTCCGACGGTTAAGTGCTCCTCATGCTGGCCCAACAATTTTAATATAGAAATGTTTCGTATGGGTTATAGTAGGTGGTTGTCATTCCAATTTTGGTATAAATAGATGGATCTTGATTCATGATATGAGTTGCAAAACCATAAAGCAATAATAATCAATGATGATGATGATGGTGGTTGTTAGAATGGTAGTGTGTGTTCACATGTTGGTGTTATTCCACTTTGCATGCTTGTCTTCACAATTATGTCCCCCAGAGGAGAGATCTGCCTTACTTCACTTCAAGACCCAACTCATTACTAACATTACAGTTTATGATAATGAGGATGAAGTCTGCCGCCATGGTTATCCAAAGATGAGGATGTGGGACACTGGGACAGATTGCTGCTCATGGATGGGTGTCATGTGCCACTCTGTGTCTGGTCATGTGATTGGCCTGGATCTGAGTTGCAGTGGACTTGAAGGTAAAATCCATCTTAACAGCACTCTTTTCCACCTTACTCATCTCCACACACTTAGCTTTGCTTACAATTATTTTCTTGGCAATGATCAGTTTCCATCTCAGCTTGGTAGTTTTGTGAGTCTCACACACTTGAATTTATCTTATTGCGGGTTTGAAGGTGAAATTCCTTCCCAAATCTCACACCTTTCCAAATTACAATCACTTGATCTCTCTTTCAATTATGGTTTGGGGTGGAAAGAAATCACTTTGAAGAGGCTGTTGCAAAACGCTACAGCTTTACATGAGATTGTGTTGGATTATACAGACATGTATTCCATTACCTCAAGTTTGTCCAATTGGTCTTTCTCCTTGTCTTTGGATACCCTTAGTCTTGTTGATACTGGAATAAGGGGACACTTGACAAGTCACATTCTCTGTTTACCTAATCTTCATAAGCTCAATCTATTTGGAAATGAAGACATTCAAGTCCATGTTCCAAACTTGAATTGCAGTACTTCTCTTCTTAGTGTCTTGGATCTTTCATTTTGTCAATTCCCAGGATCACAAATCCCTTCTTCCTTTTCTAACCACACACATCTTACTTCTTTGGCCTTGGTCGAAAATGAACTCAATGGTTCAATTCCATCATTTCTCTCAAATTTTCAACATCTCACTCACTTGGACCTTTCATACAACACATTTAGTGGTCAATTCCCAAATGTACTACTTGGTCAATTGACCAAATTACAAACACTCAGTCTTAGGGGTAACCGTCTACGAGGGAAGTTATTACTATCTTCATTAGCTAACTTAACTCAAATTTCTCGATTGGATTGTTCTCATAATAAGTTTCAGGGACCTCTACCTAACAAAATAACTGGATTTTCAAATTTGACTAAACTGCTTTTAAATGATAACTTATTGAATGAAACAATTCCATCGTGGTGTTTCTCTTTATTACCATTATTGACATCCTTAGATCTATCAAATAATCAGTTTATAGGGCATATAAGTGCATTCTCATCATATTCCTTGCAAGTTCTACGTTTGTGCGGGAATAAGTTACAAGGAAATGTTCCAGAATCAATGTTTAACCTCACTGAATTATGTTTGTCTTCAGGAAATTGGAGTGATTCCCTCCAGTTTCCACAAAACCTTGAAGCTTCCAATGTCAGTTACAAGTTCATCGAGTTAGTATCACTGCAATTGGTTGAGATCGATTTAACTAATTTTTCCAAAATCTTGTGGAAATTTCCAAAGTTGGAAACTCTTGAATTATCAGAAAATAAACTCGAAGGAAGAGTGCCCAAATGGATACATGATATACATTCATTAGAGTTTTTGAAACTTTCATATAACCAACTGTCATCAATAGGCCAATTCCCATGGCATGACCTTCACTACCTTCCAATTTCCTTCATTTGCAATGCAACTTCTCTCGAGATTGTCAACTTGTCACACAATAAGTTTACAAGCACCATTCCACATTGCCTTGCAAATCTGTCAAAACTCATTGTTTTGGATCTACAAATGAACAAACTTCATGGCACTTTGCCAAGTATCTTTGCAAGGGGTCTTATTACTTTGAATCTGAATGGGAACCAATTGGAAGGTCATTTGCCTAAATCTTTGTGCAACTGCACAAATTTGGTGGATTTGAATCTTGGTGACAATGAAATAGAGGATACATTTCCACATTGGCTTCAAAGTTTACAGTATTTGGAAATATTGGTTTTACGATCCAATAAGCTGTATGGGCCAATTGTCAGCTTGAAAAGCAAAGATATGTTTCCAAATTTAATTATTTTTGATATCTCATCCAATAACTTTAGTGGCCAATTACCAAAAGCCTACATTAAAAGTTTCCAAGCCATGAAGATTGTTGTTGGAGCGGAAGGGCAAAGTAGTTTCTATTACATCAATAGTTATGGTGAATATGTTATTGGAACCATTTTGCTAGAATATGATGATTCTGTGACTGAAACAATGAAAGGGATTAGATCCAATTTTGAGAAAATTCCAAACATTCTTGTAAGTATTGATTTATCAAGTAACAGATTTGAAGGAGAAATTCCAGATGATATTGGAGAGCTTCGTGCACTCGAAAACCTCAACCTTTCAAATAATAAACTTGTTGGTCATATTCCGCGATCTTTGGGAAATTTGACAAATCTGGAATCATTGGATCTCTCCTCAAATATGCTTACCGGGGAAATTCCTACTGAATTGACAAATCTAAACTTTCTTGAAGCCTTGAATCTCTCTCAAAACCAACTGGTGGGACCAATACCTCGAGGAAAACAAATTGATACATTTCTGAATAATTCCTATGAGGGAAACATGGGGCTATGTGGGTTTCCATTGTCAATTCAATGCAACAACAATGTCCCTCAACAACAGTATCCATCTTCTGAGGCTGAAGACAAATTCGGGTTTGGTTGGAAACCGGTGGCAATAGGATATGCATGTGGAATGGTGTTTGGAATTGGCTTGGGATGGTTTGTTTTCTGGCTTGGAAAGCCTCAGTGGCTTGTGATCATCTTTGATGGTAAATGGATCAAAAGGAGGGCAAGAATAACTCTTTTCAGCTTTGGGTTCTAATGTAATGTAAATGTGTAATAATTAATTAAGTTTATGTCCTGTGTGTTTTGTGCTGTTGTGATTTTTATGCTTTATTTGAATTGATGTTGTAATTTTATTTTACTTGAATTTATGCATGTCTACAAGTCTTGATGATATTTTTAATGGGTATGTACTTGTTCTATTGTTGTAAGAAATGTTAGTTGCATGTAAATTCTGTCTTCAAAGTTTATTCACAAGAAGTAGCTCACATCGCTTCACTTGCACCTCCTATTTTTCAGTTTTCATGCATATCCAACTTTAAATACATTAACCAATATTAACTAATCTGTTTCTCTAATCTATTTTAAAATAATTATGCCGGCAAAATAGAGAGAAGCTATAATTTATATATTATAGGAACTGCTACAAGAAGTAGTAATAAAGAACAGAAATAATAATAACAAATTGAACGAGAAAAAAAAAAGAAGAAGAAAGAAAGATGAAAATATGTAGAACAATTATAAAGATATATAACAATAATTTGCAATTATAAGCAATTGATGGTGAAGACGGAAAGTACTTTACATATATACTTTAATTCTTATTCAATATTACATTATTGCTCGATCTCTAGATTTAAAATGTTGTATCCAATAATAATACTACTACTTCTCTGTTCACATTATCAAAAGAGGAACAAGTACATATAATTTTAGAAAATGTTTTTCAAAATATTCATGTGGCTATTACAACGTACGTTACATGCATGTGTGATTGGCGTGACCAACTTATATGGAATTGTAGAATTAAGTTAGTTATTATTGGATGCCACCTAGGACTTAAGTTGTTATATGAATATATGATATATGATAAGTTAGTTAGTTACCTTCCCTGGCCTACTGCTATTTCAGTTGCAGTTATGGAACCAAACGCTACGCTACGCGAAGACTTGGGGAATATAACGGCAAAGACTTGGGTTTACGTTCTTATAGGGTTGGAATAAAATGTTCAGTTTGAATATATAGTCTTTGATATATATTGATCGTGATGGTATGTATATGCATTTCTCTACTTTGTATTAATGACTGAAAATGGCAGAAATTGAATATATATACATAGTTTCGTTATTTATTTTTTCTTGATTTTATTTATATGAAATAAAATCTTTCTCTATTTTAATATATAATACATTCAACTTTGGAAAAAGAGATAAAACCTTTACTTAACAATTTTTTTCCTTCAAATTAAAGGAAAAGTCTTGCCTTACTTTATGAATGGCTGTTTAATTTTAGATTTTTAGTGGAGGAAAAAATAACCTAGAGATATTATTCTAGAACATGTGCTCTGATCTTTAATTATTCCACCATGCCTTATTTCTACATTAAAACCTAAACTTTGGATCCTTATTGGGATAACAACAATTTACCCTAATATAATATAGTTATTATAAACTCTTCATATGTACTACAACAACAACTAATTAACAACTTAACAACAACAATAACAATAATATGCACAACTTAACTTTTGATCCAAAGAATATTTCGAATTTAATTTTCTTATTAACACAATTAAATATATTAGTAGATAATTATTTTAAAATTTTCACACTTAATTGCATTTCCATCTCTATAACAAATCATGTCGATCTTTTTTTAAAAAAAAAATCAAATAATTGCAATTGAATTATACTATGAATGAAAAAACAATTGAGAAAAGACCTGCATATCTCAAAAATAAATAATTAGAAATTGTTATAGACCAAACTGAGTATTTACTGAAATAATTAACAAATGTTTAAAAAATTGAAATAAAATAATAAAATAGATTCATGCAAGGTGGGTTCAACCAACCACCAGTTCTGCCATTTCTCTGTTGTTGGGTTCCCTTGAATTGCTGGATAAGAAGTGCGTCGTCTTAATTATTAATTTGATATAAGAAGATTTGAAAGTATATATTATTGGTTTTCTTTTACATCAATAATTAACTTATCGAAAAAGATTTATTTGAAAAGAATTTGCATTATTATTGTTAGCCACAAACCTCACATCGATGACTTGGGGAGATTGGAAGAAGACTTGGGATTACGTTCTTCAAGGGCTGGAAAAATATGTTCATTTGAATATTCTTTGATATATATTGATTGGGATGAATATGTATAATTTTAGGTAGAAGATAATAAACTAAATTTATTTTATATAATTTAACTTTCATAATTAAAGGACATACCAGATATAAATGGGCCAAGCTCTAGGAACAATAGGCCGAGATAAGCATATAACACGCGTCAGGTTCATTTTAAATAGTCTTTGACATATATTGATCGTGATAATATGTGTGTATTTCTATTATGTATTAAGGACTGAAAATGTAAGAGATAACCATATATATAATTTCCACCTTCATGATAGTTTCATTATTTATTTCTTTTTGATTTTATGTGAACTAAAATCTGTCTTTGTTTTAATATATAAATTCAACTTTGGAAAAAGAAAAAGAAATGTATAATAGTTGTTATCAAAGAAGGAAAAAAAAGAAATAAAACCATTATTACTTAACAAATTTTTTCCTTCAAAGATAGAGTCAAGCTCTTGACTCCTATTTTCGTCCAATAAGAAAAAGAAAAATAATTATTATAAACCTAGAGATATTATAGTCTTGCCTTACTTTATGAATGGCTATAGTTTAATTTTAGTGGAGAAAAAAACCTGGAGATATTATTCTAGAACGTGTGCTCTTTTTCCACTATGCCTCATTTCTACATTAAAACATTAAACCTTATCTTTGGATCCTTATTGCGTTCACAACAATTCACAGTTCACACCCTAATAACATGGTTATTATAAACTCTTCATCATGTGTACTGTAACAATAAAAATAACGTATAACAACAATAATAATAATATATACACATGCAATTTATCTTTTGATCCAAAGAATATTTCTAACTTAATTTTCTTATCAACACACAAGTAGTTGCATTTCCATCTCTGTAACAAATAAAGTGTCCTTTTTTATTTGAAAAAAAAAATCAAATTATAATTGAATTATACTATCAACGAATAGTCCGTCTATGAACACAACGCATACTATCAACGAATAAAACAATTGATGAGAAACTACCTGCATATCTAAAAAAAATAAATAATTAGCAATTTCTAGACCAAATTGATGAGTATTTACTCAAATAATTAACCAATGTTTTAAAAATTGAAATTAAAAAAAAAAATTAAGCCAAGATTCTTATATAGATGCATGGTGCAGGTTTTGAGCGTGGTTTGAACAGTTTTTTATCAACATAATTAAATAAAGTAGTAGATAATGTAATGAATGCTCATCGTCCAAGCTTATTATAAAGAACTACTTGGGATTATACGTGGTTGAAGGGTTCCAAAAATTAAAAGGGTTCATTTTGAATAGTCTTTTTGAAATATATTGACTGTGATATAATTAATATGTGATGTCTATTGTATTGAATAAATCTCATTTTTTTTTTATATTTTTTGGGTACAATAAAATTTAAAAAATAAGAGAAATAGTTATTTAAAAAATGAGAATAGCAATATAAATAGTAGATGCATATCATGTAGTATTCCTCACACACAAACACAACATTTCCTTCCTTTAATGATGAATTCAATAATGGGTTGTTTTATTAGAATCTTTCTATGTCTGTGTCTTTGTCTCTTCCATCTTCCCTCCTTCTCTTCATCGCATGCATGCCATCCTCGTGAGAGCTCTGCCTTGCTTCACTTCATCACCTCCCTAATTGTTAACACCACCATTTATCACGATTATGATAGTTATTATTTTCCTACCTGCCCGGATGTTTATCCAAAGACAAGAACGTGGAAAAATGGGACAGATTGTTGCTCATGGTCAGGTGTCACGTGCGACTCCATGTCTGGTCACGTGATTGGTCTTGACCTCAGCTGCAGTGGACTTGAAGGTAAAGTCCATCCTGACAGCACCCTTTTTCATCTTACTCATCTCCAAACACTCAATCTCGCTTTCAATTGTTTTGATGGTTCTCAATTGCCATCTCAGATTGATGAGCTTGTGAGTCTCACACACTTGAATCTATCTGGATGTGGGTTTCAAGGTGATATTCCTTCTCAAATCTCCCACCTTTCCAAATTACAGTCACTCGATCTCTCATCATATAATTATTATGGTGGTTTAAAGTGGAAAGAAACCAGTTGGAAGAGGCTGTTGCAAAATGCAACAGGTTTAAGAGATATTGTATTAGACGAAACAGATATGTCTTCAATTGACCTAACAACAAGTCCTTTCTCTTCGTCTTTGGTTACCCTTAGTCTTGTTTATACTCGACTAAGCGGAAACTTGACTAGTCACATACTCTGTTTACCCAATCTTCAAAATCTCTATCTAGATGGCATTGAAGTCCATGTTCCAAATTTGAATTGTAACACTTCTCTTCTTAGTATATTGGACCTTTCATTTTGTGGCATCCAAGGACCAATCCCTTCATCATTCTTTAATCTAACATACCTCACTTCCTTGATTTTGGCAAACAATGACCTCAATGGTTCGATCCCGTCATCAATTTCCAACCTTCAGCATCTCACTTACCTGGACCTTTCATCCAATAAACTCACTGGCAATAAGCTTGAAGGACACTTTCCAGAATCAATTTTTCATCTTGTAAACCTTACTTATTTGCGTTTGTCCTCAGATAACTGGAGCGGTATTGTTCACTTTTCACTCTTCTCTAAGCTTCAAAACTTAGAGTATCTTTCACTTTCAGGATGCAGTTCATTATTGCTAGAAGCTGATGAAATGAGTATTAATTGCACTTTCTCCAAATTGCGTACTCTGCAGTTACTTTTTAACAATATTATTGGTTATTCAAAATTCTCAGGAAAATTTCCAGTATTGGAATATCTTGAGTTGTCCAATAATAAACTTGGAGGAAAGGTGCCCAAATGGATACATGATATACCTTCATTAAGGTATTTGAATCTCTCACACAACAAGTTCACATCAATAGGTCATCAATTCCAGCAGTATCCACTTGAATACCTTGATCTTAGCTTCAACTCCATGAATGATGACATTTCTTCCTTCTTTTGTAATGTAACCTCTGCAAGTGTTATCAACTTGTCTCGCAATAGATTCACAGGAACATTTCCACAATGCCTTGCCAATAGCTCATCCCTTAGAGTCTTAGATCTACAGATGAATAAGCTCCATGGCAATTTGCCTGATACTTTTAAGGGTCTTCAACTTGAAATATTAAATCTTAATGGCAACCAATTCAGAGGTTTATTGCCGAAATATTTGTCCAATTGCACAGATCTTGTGGATTTGAATCTTGGTAATAATCAGTTTGAAGATAAATTTCCAGATTGGCTTCAAAATCTATCATCTTTGGGAATACTGGTGTTACGAGGCAATAAGTTGTACGGTCCTGTTGCCAATTTGAAATCCCAAAATATGTTTCCCAGCTTGATTATCTTTGACATATCATGCAATAACTTTACCGGCTCAGTACCAAAGGCATACATAAAAAAATTCCAAGCCATGAAAATTCAAAGCAATTTCTATTCTTATTATGTCAGCAGTCATGGGAGATCGGCAGTTGTCGGAATGATTATACCAGAATATGACAGCTCTATGATTGCAACAACTAAAGGAGTCAGTATCCCTTTTGAGAAAATTCGAAAAGATTTTGTCATCATTGATTTGTCCCAAAACAAATTTGAAGGAGAGATTCCAGATATTCTTGGAGAGCTTCATATACTCAAAGGCCTCAACCTCTCTCATAACAGACTTGTTGGTCATATTCCCCGATCTTTGGGAAATTTGACAAATCTAGAATCATTGGATCTCTCCTCAAATATGCTTACTGGTCAAATCCCTACTGAATTGACAAATTTGAACTTTCTTGAAGTCTTGAACCTTTCGCAAAATCAACTGGTGGGATCAATTCCTCACGGCAAACAGTTTGATACATTTTCAAACGATTCCTATCTGGGAAATTTGGGGCTCTGTGGACTTCCATTGTCAGTACAATGCAACAACAGTGTCTCTCAACAACAGTATCCATCTTCTGATGCTGAAGACAAATTTGGATTTGGTTGGAAGCCAGTGGCAATAGGATATGCATGTGGAACTGTGCTTGGAATTGGCTTGGGATGGTGTGTTTTCTGGATTGGAAAGCCTGAATGGCTTGTCATCATCTTTGGAGGTACAACAACAAGGATCAAAAGGAGGAGCCGTCGAAACCGCCGTGCAAGAACAACTTCCTGATGAGGCTACTCTCAAGTTCATTAATGCATGGGAAATTTTTTTCTGATTCTTGTTATTGCTGTTGTGTCTTTTTTGTATTTTATCTGTCTTGAGGTTGTAATTTTCTTTTTCTTTTTTATCTTTTTTAAATGTGTGCAAGTCTTGTTATATGTTTGTTAAGTGTGCTTTTGTTATAATGTTGCAAGTAAATTATGTTCTTATAATGATATATAATTGTCTTCCCCATAAATTATAGTTTTCTGTTTTCATGCAAATTCAACAACATAGTTTCCACTTTTTTTCACTTTATTCCTCTGTGCAGTGACCCAGCTCCTAGCCTAGCACACGTTAGTGGCCACTATCTTATGCAACTTTGTTTATTTATTTTTTATTTTTCCATCTTCTTCCAATTCGTATAGTTGTAAAGTCTGAATTGTAATACTGTTGTAACAATGTGAAACCAGATAATGTTATGTTCATGCATAGGTTTATTAAAAGGGTGATATCTTTTTATTAATTTTCATTTAAATTGTTAATTTTTTTTGTAAAAACAGACATAACAGAGATGAGAAGTTGAACAAGAAAACATGAAAGCATGATCCAGCAGCTTACTGTTAGTATTATTGTTTTGTCGCTTGCTATTAACTTCATGAAAATAGGTTATATCAAGAATGTACAATTGTGTTATAGCTACAGTTCAATTTGTCTTTGTTGCTTTCATAATTAAATGCAAATTTCTCTGCATTCCTTGGCAGAGAAGAATTCCTTTTTTAGTTAGTACATGCAATGGTGATTTTCTTGATTCATATCATGTCCGCTAATTAGTTTTCTATGCAATAGCTCAAATTGCATTGTTTACCAAAGATCATTATTCAATTTAAGAATGACAAAGTTTTGGTAACAAATATTAGAAAAATAATAGGTAGTCAATATCATTTTTTTTTTCTTTAATCACACTCATTGATTCTATATTGGTCCCCTAATATTGGTTCCGTATAGCATTATTATATTACAGCTAAAAAACAATCTTTATTTGCAATGATAACATGATAAGTATTTTGTGTACCATAGTATTTACTATTTAGTATTCCTAGCAAGATTTTAATCAAGTTGTTACTCTTAATCATTTAGAATCATATATAACGTCACTTTCAAGTATAATGGACACTTTTTTTAATTAACTCTTGATTATCAAAAAAAATATGTTGACCTTTTATATATATATAAAAGGTATAATATTTTTATTAAGATATATACAATATTATTAAATAATAATATAAATATATTTTCAATTTATTTATTCTTATCAAAAGAATATCGTTTTTAGCTAGCGAGCTATAAACTTAGGATCGTTAATATGTGTCAAATACGCTGGGTCAGCTCGCTTGTCCGTCTAAACGGATAAAATTTTATCTCCAAATTCCACCGAGTCCAATTAATTTGTTCTTACGGGTTAATTAGAGCAGCTCGCAGGCTAAACAAACTGATTCGTTTATTTATTAATTTATTGTTTTAAAAAAACCAATAAACTTCTTTTTTATATTTTCTCGAATTTAACTCGAAAATTTAATTTACCCACTTAAATACTATGTTTTTCTTAAGTTTTTTAGGCTAAAAAATAGTATTTTTCCCTGAAATCGATTTTTTAGATAAGAAAATAATTAAACAGGTTAATCCCTTTAACCCATTCGAACGCCCGTTTTAGTTATAATTATAATTTATATGACATTGTCACCTCTTTTATAAAAAGTTTTGAATTTAGATTTCATATTAGTATTTTGAAGTTTTTAAAAGCAGGCAAAAACATCTTTTAATTATTTAAAAATCAAAGTTATTTTTGCCTGCTCCGATATAGTTTACCCTTTGGAGTAAAGCTACGTAATTAACTTGGGTAATTAATTAAAATTTTATAATCAATTTTTAAAACTCTTTTTTTAAAAAAAAATAAAGAAAAAAGAAAATGAGTAGAATGAGGTTGGGAAGTCCACCAACCAAGGCAGCCACTTGCTGTGGCGACTGGCGAAGTTAGTCACTCAGCTAACAAACACAAAACCTCCCTCAAACCCCCAATTTCTAATTTCCCATACTTTCCAACCCTAATTTCACCCCTCAATTACGCCCATTCCTCAACTTCCCCAATTTACTTCCAATACAACCCCCCAAATATTCAAATAAAGAAGAAAATTTTTTCCTTTATATACTGTTCTCTATTCGAATTCGCTGTTATTTTCCCCTCCTTTTCTAGGTTGTTGCATAACATAACTTTCTTTTTGGTTGCATACCATAACAGCTAAGATAGATTTATTTTGATTCATTTAGGCAGTTTTTCAAGTTACTTCGCATCGAAATTTGATTTTGATTAGTGGGTTGTTCTTAATTTTTCATTTTTGTTATGTTATTTGTTTGGGGATGGCACTTGAATCATTGGTTCTCGGTCACAAAGTGTTCCTCACTGGCTGTTCTAGATTACCTTATAATCGCACAAAGAGAGTTCCAATCAGAGTTGTTTCTGCAAAAGAGAGATACCCTTCTTGTCACTTGGTGTCAAATTGTGTTGACCCTTGTAGTTTTGGAAGCTTTTTTATGGTTTCTAGTTACACGAAAGATGATAGAAGGTTGTTTGGTAGAACTAGCTTGAGGTGTTTGGCAAGTAGTGGCAATGACTGTTTTCAAGGGAAAAGTGCTGTTTCCAAAGTGAATTTGAGTTTTGTGAAGGGATTGATGAAGAGTGGGGTGATTCTGGCTGCAGCAGTTTGTGGGGTTTTGGTGTTCGGATGCCCGCGAGTTTCCGCCGTCGAAGGTGTAGTGAATGCTGGTTATGGTGTTATTGGACAGAGCATACTCTTGCTTAGGAACCAATGGCCTAAAGTCTTGCAGGTTCTTCGTATATTTAAGGAGCAGGGGTTGATTTTAGCAATCCTTTTGGGGCTCTCTGCATTTTTCTCAATGGCAGAGACTTCAATTACTACACTTTGGCCTTGGAAGGTATCTTCCCTTCTCTGTCTCTTTACTTCTCTTTATGCAATACTAGTTACTTTCAAATGTTATTGAGGTACTTGTTTGGCAAGATTTGAAATAAGGACACAATATTAGTCATACATTACTTTATATACATGTCTTTGTGCCAATGTCAAAAACCTAGGCCACTAAAGTAGGAAGCAAAGTGGATCTTAAGTAACTTGGAAGCCATTGGTTTAGAATGCTAGTTAAGTCTATCAAAATATCAAAATTCGATTGTATTACTGGTTAGAAGTATAGTTTATGAATGACTAAAACGGTGCCGCTTAATTGTCTTAGAAGGCATTTAATTCCTTTTATGTGAATCGGTTTTTCGATTCCTTTTGGACACTGTTTCTGCTTATAGTTTGAGCTTTAAAGTCTTATCATTGTTCATGACAATATCTAAGGTTCGTGAATTGGCTGAAAAAGAGTCAGAAAATGGCGTGTTCAGATTGCTTCGGAGTGATGTTACTCGGTTTCTTACAACTATACTTATCGGCACAACGTATTTCCCTCTCACTTTTCTTAGTAGTGATGAATATCCATTTTCTTTAGACTTGATTATGATATATTTTTAATGTTAGGCTTTTATGTTGTACTCAGCGTTGTGAATATTGCAGCAACTGCCTTGGTCACAGATGCTGCAACAGCAATGTTTGGGGAAGCTGGTGTCAGTGCAGCAACAGGAGTGATGACTGTATGAAAATTTATTCTTTCTTTCCTTAATGTTGAACCTTGATTACGACCGAGTTAGTGATTTTTCAAAATTCTACGAAAATCAAAGGAAAAAACTTCTTTTTCAGTATAATATTAGTAAATGCACTTTTTTTTTCCGGCTCCTTTTCCCCTCATAACATCTAATTGTTTCTTTTTTTCTTTTGTAACTAAACAAGGTTGCAATTTTGCTTCTCACTGAAATCACTCCAAAAAGTATAGCGGTTCACAATGCCACAGAGGTGGCTCGGTTTGTGGTACGTTGCAAATTTCTTGCCCTTGGCAGAAATGTTCCTGATTTAAGCATTTGTGTTTATTTTGCATGTTTTCTGTGTTTAGATGTTTTTTCAAATTCTTTTTATAATAAATATTGATTATAATGCCTTTAGGTCAGGCCAGTGGCATGGCTTTCCTTGGTATTGTATCCTGTCGGGAGAGTTGTTACTTATCTTTCAATGGGGATGCTGAAATTGCTCGGCTTAAAAGGAAGAAGGTCTGCTTGAAAGATATCTAGGGATTAATCTTTTCTTATCATATTGTATCTATTACCTTTTCATCTCTATGAAGTTTCATGACATCTAATCTTAGTTTGTGTGCACTGTGCAAAATTTTAGTCCCTTCATTCTTAAGATCGACTTTTAATTGAGCAATTGTTGCGGACAATAGACTAAGCCATCGTTGTTTACTTTACCAGTGAGCCATATGTAACTGAAGAGGAGCTAAAATTAATGCTAAGGGGTGCAGAATTAAGTGGGGCAATAGAAGAGGAGGAACAGGTAATGAATTTTGGGTTTAATATACTAATTGCGCTTTTATCCATTTTTCTTTTCTTCAAAATTTTCAGTCTTTTCCTGTTTATATGATGAGTATCTTGAATATATATAATTACAGGATATGATTGAAAATGTATTGGAAATAAAAGACACGCATGTCAGGGAGGTTATGACACCACTTGTTGATGTTGTTGCAATTGATGGAAGTTTAAGCCTTGTAGATTTTCATCATTTGTGGGTCACACATCAGTACTCGAGGTATTTAACCATTCTCGGGCTTCAAACTTGCATAGACTTTTGTTTCCAATTGATAACTGAATCATGATATGTTTCATAGGGTACCTGTTTTTGAGCAACGTGTTGATAATATAATGGGAATAGCGTATGCGATGGATCTGTTGGATTATGTTCAGAAGGTTGGGAGTTTTTCTTTCTCTTACTTATTATTAATTATAAGTGCTTTGCCTATTAATTTTATCCCCCAATCTCATAGTTTGCAGAATTATAATCTGTTTGGTTTTGAAGGGCGATTTGCTAGAAAGTACTACTGTTGGAGATATGGCTCACAAGCCTGCATATTTTGTACCTGGTAACTTATTCTATCTTGAGTTCGCATGAAAATAATAGAAGTGATTGACACAAACAAGTTCAGGCGGTTTATTTATATGATTTGATTTTGAACAGTCTTTACATTTTAAATTCAATTGTTCATTGGAAACTAGGAAAAATCTGCATGTTTATAAGAAGTTTTTTGAACAAGCTGTTTACAAATTGGAACTCTTTTAAAATGGCGGGCCTTTGCAGTTTGAAATCATATTTGAGACATAAATCTTATCCATTGTGTATATCAATCTATTTGTGTTTTTGCGAAGCAATCAGGTTATGCTTGATAAGCAACATACGTATATCTGTTTGATTGATGCAGAGTGTTTGGTGGATAAATTCTTATTAGTTATTACTTTATTTTTCCAGATTCAATGTCCGTTTGGAATCTTCTTAGAGAGTTCCGAATCAGGAAGGTTCACATGGCTGTCGTACTTAATGAGTATGGCGGAACTGTGGGGGTATGTGCACACAACTCCCATATCAAGCCAACCGCAATACATATTCTCTGTAATCTGCATATAAGTTCATGAAGTTTTCACCTGGTGATTCTTACTGAATCTCTGTGTGTGTGTGTGTTTCGATTTACAGATTGTAACTCTTGAAGATGTTGTTGAGGAAATTGTTGGTGAAATCTTTGATGAAAATGACTCAAAGGTAAGGCTTAGTACAAGTCATTGCACTCAATTCGGATATTAGTGGCTTATTACTCATTTCTAGACTTAACTGTTTAAATCTTTATGGCCACAACTATTTGCTGCTTAATGATTTACATGCTGATTTATCATAACGAAACTTCTTTACATACTTTCCGGGTGATTCTACAGGAGGAGATACAGAAAAAAACTGGTTACATAGTAATGCGAGCTGAGGGTGTATTTGACGTTGATGCAAACACGTCTATTGATCAGCTCTCTGAAGATTTGAACATCAAGATGCCTGAGGTTCTCCACTTCTTTACATTCGACTAACCTATTAATCTATTTTAGAATTTCAGGTCTCTCAATATATATATATATATATATATATGTTGCTTCTACTGTTTCAGGGTCACCAATATGAGACAGTATCAGGCTTTGTATGTGAAACATTCGGATACATCCCAAGAACAGGTGAATCGATCAAAGTGTCCCTTGAACGAGAAGATGAAGATGATGATAACGAGGAGACCCAGTCTGACCACCAGGATCCGAAAGAGAAGAACCAGATTTTTAAACTCGAGGTAATCAATTTGTTTTTGCCTGAAAATTCTCACTCAAAGTCTTAGCTCGTGTCTATTGAATGTAGAGTGCGTAGAAATAAGTAAGTTCAATGATACTGCAAAACTATAGTAAATTCTGCAACTATGTTTTCTTTTGCTGCAGATACTTGCTGGAAATGCCAGAAAAGTGAGCGCTGTTCGGTTCGAACGGATAAATGGTGAGGATGAGATGTTGGAGGCCAAAGAAGTAACTCACTTTCTCCCGAAACTTATGAAGAGAAAATGGAATAACGGTGAGGACTCGGACGATGCAGACTACGATGGAGACGCATTTACGAAGAGACCGCAGCACGAGATTTCTACTGAGTATGTAGATGATCAGGAAAATTCTGACAGAGATTAAGGTTCACTCTTCTTTTCATTATTTTTTTTCCTTCTTTATATCTAGTTGGCATGTTTTGGTGCCATTTTTGAAACACCATGTAAGATGGGAAGGTACATATTGAAAATGAGAATCAATAATGTAGAGACATTTATAATTGTTCAGAAGGGAATGTGGGTGTTTACACCAATAAGCCTTGTAACTCAATTGAGATTAGCCCTTTTTGCAAGTTTTGAAATCTTGGGTGTGATGATCTTGATGATAATGAGGGATTTTGATCT
>JASCZI010241712.1:50177-81468 GCA_036250425.1 Stylosanthes scabra
ACTTTAATTCCTTTATTATTCAATGATTTTGCAGAGTTACACATTCAACATGCATTTATGCAATTTATGGTGTGTTTGATTTGCATTTTCATTTTTTATTTTTATTTTCAGTATTTTCTGTTTTTCTGAATTTTGTGAAGGAAAAAGTGAAAATAGCAGAAAATAGGATTTTATTGTTTTTCACCGTTTTCTATTTTTCCTTCACAAAATTCAGAAAAACAAAACATACTAAAAATGAAAACATAAAATGAAAACGCAAATCAATCGCACCCTACTTTTAAGAACATAATCTTGTATATATCTCTAAATGAAAAAGAGATCACCCTTTTAATTAATAAACATATATAATATTGGACGATGTACATTTCTTCTTGTTACAGTATCACAATTCAGACTTTAGAATCTAATAAGCTCACATCTACACGAATTGGAAGAAGATGATGAAAAGAATCATGAATGATCAAAATAGTATATATAAGATTGAAGGTAGTAATTAAGGTCGGTAATGTTTATTGATTTGATTCTAATCAAGCTTGGAGACATGAACTAGTTTAGCAAACTTGAGCTTGTTCCTCAAATCTTGTGTCACCTCAGCTGCATCAACTCCGTCTCCTATAATCTCCACTCGATCTTTACCATCTCTTATAAACTTAACCGTCGTCACACCTGTGTCAAGCAGTTTAGTTAAATATATCAAATTATTTTATTGTTCTAGGTTATCATCTTAGATATATAAAAAGAAATCATCATTTTTGTGTGTGTGGTACCTTCTGCAGTGGTGCATATGGTCAAGACCTGCTTCTTGCATTTAGCACAGTTTAATGGCACCTCAATCACAATCTTTTGCTGCAAAACCATTTACAGAAACAGTATTGTTATCATTTATTCATAAACTATAAACGACAAAAAAAAATTGATTAAATTCGTTATTAATTACCTTCATAATGAATGTCCTCAAGATTGGACTAAGATAAGTGATTAAGCCACCGAGATTGTTGTTGATTAGAAAGATGAGAAGAATAATGGGGCCTCATCATACCCTTATGTATATACATATATAGATACATGCATGTGTGATGAGTCAGTGCACTTAATTTTACGAATGGTTTTGACTTGAATAAAGTAAATTAGGAATTTAGGATCCACCATTTATGGATTCAACACGCTTCTCATGTACTATATTACTCTACTATCTTATATGAATGATTAAATTACTGCTTATGATTAAAAATAAATAATAAAAAAGAAAATGTTTTTTCAGTCAACTCACGTGTATGCATGCGCTGTGACTATCTACTGATCGTAAATGAATAATGTCAAACTACAATTTTCGAATTTAATTTAATATATATATAACGTAATTATCAAGTGAATTTGTTTTGACAATGTTAATAAAATTCTTTTATAATATAGCAGCATATAATTCCTTTAAAAATTTCAAGTTGCTGTGCTTGAAGAAGAATTAATTATATTCATATATATATTATTATTTCTTAAGTTATAATTCAGAAAAAAATTTTGGAGTCCTAGATTGCTAGTTAATAAATTGCTAAGTTCTGTTCTTTTATTCCTTTTTCTCCTAGCTTTTCATTTTTAATTAAATGTATTAGCTCCTTAATAGCTTCATAGTCTTGATTTCGTAGGATCATGTATAATGTATAATATAAAATGATAAGGGAATTGCATTTTGGGGAGAGCAATAATGGAATATATAATACAACGATGACTTCATTGCTGAGTTCATCGTTAATGAATTGATGATGGTGTCATTAAGCGATTTTGACGCAATCAAATCATGCATGTTAAGTACTGTTAAAAAAGATAAGAAAAACAGAACACGGTTTTATGTGGTCTCTAGCTATCTGCATATTAAAAATTGGTGATGCCAAAGTATGTTGTTTTCTTGGAACTTACTCAGGTATTTTTAAACCAAGCTTTAATTTATTTAATTTGGTCACATGCATTGTAGCTAATCATTTATTGTAGAATAATAATAGAGTTTTCGGAGTATATATAATATAAGAAGCTAGCTAAGGATTTTCGCCAATTGACTCGGATGATGGATATTTTTATCAGATTATTATTAAGTTCACACTTCACACTACTCTTTTCCTTATACATATTTATAATTTTCGTGGTTGAGTAGTAAAAAGTAAGTATGAGCACAAATTTATAGTGTGACACGCACGGAAGGTAATACTTGGATGAATGAAAATATATAGAGATATAACACAAGGCATGATTATATAAGAGAGAAATAATTACCAAAAATATAAGAGAGAAATAAAATTGAAATATAACATTTATTTTGAAAAAAAAAATAAAATATCTTCTTAAGTAACTTGGACATATAAAGAGATCAGAAAATTAACATTTTGTTAGAAAGTATGAGCGTAGATTAGATGCAAAGTACGTAGATAAGTGATGATGAAAGATAAATGAAAAATTAAAATAGTCATATATATAAGATATATAGTAAAAAAAAATACACGATAAATTTAAACAATTTTTAAAAAATATATATTTTATTAATTAATATAGCACACAACTTTTCATGGACTCTTAACATTTTATTATCGTGGTTAAGAGAGTTATTCATGTGTATTTTTCTATGAATTTAAACTTTTGTGATGCATGAAAAATAATATTAAAAAAATAACGATTCATATTGCTTTTTCTCAGTCGGCTTAAATTTTTTGGACAAATAATTTTAGTTAAATTATACATTAGTTTAAAAATTTATAATTGAGTCTATGTATTTATAAAAAATTTACAATTTTTTAAAAAACAATTAATGTAATAGAATATTCTCTAGCATATTCTATATTATACATTAAACAAAATTGTGATTGGCCAAATTACCCTCTTTCCATAAACGATAAAAGCTATACCCTGAATAGATGAATTCACAAAGAAAGAAACCATCTTCACTCTCACTCTCGTCACTCTATACTTTCACGTCACAATCAGTGAGTTAACGATTTTAGCATAAACTCATTTGAAAAGAGCACGTGATTAAAAACCTGAGAAAGAAGAATCTCATTGAAGAAGATAGTGAGGATACAATCGTAATAACACATGACTTAATAATTTTTTTTAATGTCAAATTCAACCAATAATTAAATTATAAATTTTTTATAAATATAGGAATTCAATTACAAACATTTAAACTATAACGACATGTTCCGATTTCACCGAAAGTCCGAAACTATAATTAAAGACCTATTGTATAATTTAACTAATAATTTTACTTTCATTACAAATAGTAACTTTTATAACAGAGATATGTTTAGAGTTCAATACCTCCTATAATTTTTTTTTTTTGCAACCTAAAAAAAATGTTATTATGACATAGAGTAATAATGTGATTAAATCCATCGTACATAAGGAGCAATAATATATATAATTTAAACTCAATAACTTTCACTCTAAATTTGAATACACACTGAATGATTGGCTGGATTTTCTTTTCGTTAATTATTACTAGCTTCTAAATTATTCTGAGCAAAAACTTTTGCTTGCAAGATAATAATAACTTTTGTGATGTTCATATCAACTAGTATATATTAATCAGTGTGATCTTCAAGAGGCACCAAAACATGAATCCTAGCATGTCTGTTAACCTTTTTCCTCAGTGTTTCAGTCACTCCAGCTGCATCATATCCTCTTCCTATGATCTCCACTCCTGTTCTCCCTTCCTTTACGAACTTAAATGACTCCATACCTTCATATTCATAATTAATAAATAATAATTAATTATCATATATATTATAATATTAGATAATCAATAAAAATCCAGCTAACATCAATAATGAGTAAGTAAAATGTCCTATTTTTTTAGGTTTTGAATTTTTTTTCGATTATTTTAAATTTTGGATGTTGTTTCTAAAAGAATACAAAATTAGCTAATTGTTAGCTACCTTTTGTTGATTATCAATACTTTCTCATATTCTACATTTACACCAAAAATTAACCATCTAATCAGCCATTCGTATAAAATACCCGTTGAAATACAAAATATATAGTAAGAACTTATTTGGGCGAGTTTCTCGTAAAAGATCTTTTTTTGAGCTATCTTTTCTTAAAAGATCTTTTGCAAAAGTAATTTTATGTTTGGATATCTCATATAATAATATCTTTTTATTTATCAATTATGTTTGGATACAACAATGTAAAAGAACTTTTTTATTTACTATATTAAAAACATTTTTTTAGTAAAAAAATCTTTAAAAAAAAGTAAAAATTCAAAAGATGTTTTTTTATTTTACTAGTGTTTTTACTTTTACTATTAAAAATTACCCAAACACACTAAAAAACATAAAAAATATTTTTTTATTAAAAAAAAATTTAGCTAAATAATGACATCCAAACAAGCTCTTAAAAATACATGAAAAATACGAGTTACACAGGAAAATAATTAGCATGCATACCTTCAGCAGTGGTGCATATAGTCATGATCTTGGCCTCATATGTTGCAGATTTGCGAAGTGGCAATTCAATCATGATCCTTTGCTGCAATAACAACCATAATTATGCTTAATTAGCTTTGATTAATTTCTTTGGAGATCAGAGTATAAAGAGAAAGAATTTGAATTGCTTACCCTTGTACCCATCTCTATCTTATTGGATCAGAGTACCTTAATATTAAGCCAATAAGCTAAGTTTCTTCTTAATTAAGAACAATGAATATATAGTGTACGTATACACTTAGTAGTGTAGTTGGCAAAGTTCAAGTAATTAAGTTGAGCAAAGTTTACGCTTCATTTTAATTAACGAAATTAAACTAATAATATTAGGATCCACCTTTTGTGGATTCAACACGCTTGCATGCATGACGATATGCCAATATATATGATGATGAGTAAGCTTCTTAATTATTATTATTATGCTAGTTATTATATTATAATAAGTCAATATCGTTATTGAGTCAACTACTCACACATTCATGTATGCAAGTAAATTGGAGTAGTGGCTAGTGAATAAATTCAAATTAAACTAATTTTTATAATTATTTGGGGTAATATAATAATTAGTACAGTATTAGTTATATATATATTTGACTATAAAAATCGAAATACTTAGCTTAGTAATAAGATCCTAGTTATGAGATAATTAAACAACGGAGAAAGAAGATAGATGATAAATAAATAAATAAAATGAAAAATTATGATTTATGTTCCTAACAAAAAGTTTTAAAAATATCCCTAATGATTATTTTAATTCAATTTTATCCTCAACATTTTCGATTAGTTTCAATTTTTCTCTAATCATTGATAATTTTACTTTCAATATTTTTAATATTTCGACGATCATGTATAAAATTAAAATCGATCAAAAATATTGAAAGTAAAATTGAATCAAATTAAATATTAAAAATATTTTTAAACCTTTTGCAATCATTAGAAATATAAATCATACTTTATCGTAAATAAAAATAGCTAGCAAAACACTATAAAGTTTATAGGGGTATACTATCATTAGTGTTTAGAAGGCATTGAATAAAAATATACTATCATAATAAGTATTAATTAATTAATTAATTAAGATAGTAAGATAATGCCATAATGGTAATTATTACGTGTAGTGACGTTATTGCTTAATACATCATAGAATGAGTTGATGATGTCATCAATAACCGAGTCTCACGCAGTATAATCAAACCACGTTCATGACAGCCATACATACCCATGCACCTCATCACCTTCTCATTTTTATATAAAAAAAATCTTCGGAGCAATGAATATGATTCGATTCCACAACCT
This sequence comes from Stylosanthes scabra, assembly GCA_036250425.1. NCBI lineage: Eukaryota > Viridiplantae > Streptophyta > Magnoliopsida > Fabales > Fabaceae > Stylosanthes > Stylosanthes scabra. The sequence goes on from JASCZI010241712.1 coordinate 55,940, forward strand.
TAGGCTAACATTCATTATTTCATAAACATAAGAACAAAAAATTTAAATTCTAATTAGAAAAAAAAAATTCAAAGTACAAGGTGAGGAAAGACGATGTTTGATCGAAATGAATGAAAAAGGAGGGAAACCATTTTTTTTAAATGAGCCTTAGACTTGTTTTGGCAATTTTATTGTCTGAAATTCACTGCTATAATCTTAGTTTTTTAGCATTATTGATTAATATATAAAAAATATAGGTAACTAATAATTTTTTAATCAATAAATTAGTCAATAAAAAATAAAACGTTAGTAACCATTGTTTATAGAACATTTATGATAAAAGTCATTAAAAAATACTAAACTTAAAGCAACAATCAATTAACTTCATATTTTTTATAAACAGGATATTCAAAACCTAAAAACAGAACATCCAAAACATAAAAAAAATAGAATATCCAATTTAAATTATTGATTGATATTGGCTGGATTTTTTTTAAAATTTAATTATTTTTATTAATTTATTAATACACAATTAAATATCTATATAAAATTCTTTAATTATTAACGGTGTATGCAAATTAAATTTTAAATTTAGTCAATTAATTTTTTCTTTTTTAGTAGTCAATTAAATTAAATATATTTTTTTTGAAATGTCAATTAAGTTTGTTGTTGTATTAACAATTAAGTTTTTTTCTATGAAGGTATTTTAGGTGTGACAACCCTAAACTAATCTTTTATATGTTTTATTGAGTGTCTCTCAAAAATTTGACGTGATTATATCCTTATTAATATATATGTCGTCCCAAAATTTAAATTCGAAATTAAACACCTAAATAATTCAAATTATTTGTAATTTGTGCTACGAGATGTGATTAGAATTAAGTTTTTTTTTTTAAGGGTTGGATTGAACAACAGCAAACAAGTCCTAGGCTATCAACTCATACATCCAATGGCCGAGTTTTTTTTGCATAATGCTGGGCTCAAAATCAAGTGGGAGACATAGCTTTCACGTACTAAGATTATTTTTAGGTCCGCCACCTAAGAATAAGAGGTTGGCTAAGTTCTGAACCTCGTGAGAATTATATGTGGGTTATACAACTTTATTGTTGAAGGGTTAGGCTAAGGAGGTGTGGCCCAAAGACATGTTATTCAAATCATCAAATCCCTATAAGGCTATAACCCCCATTTAGTGCTTGGAGTTGATTTTGACCGTTGAATATAAAAGTTAAGAAGACTAAGCCCAATAATTTCTTGAAAAAAATAAAAACTTAGAAAGCGGATCCGGTGATTGTGGGAAATGAAGTTCCTGGTCACGAAAAGAGTGTCGAACAGTTGCTCTGATTGGCTTGCGAGTTGCGAAAAATAGCACAGTAATCGATGGCCAGCTTATCTTCTTAAATTCCTGTCCAATTGATCCAACTCAGCTTTTTTTATGAGTTCTGAGGATATAAAAAAGAGAATCAGTTTCTTTGATTTGTTTAGTGTTAGTTTTGTTTTCTTGTATTTTTAAATTTTTAGACTCTGTTTGTCAAACCAAAGAACTTAAATAGAAACTTGCATAAATTAAATTTATTTTTTGAGTACACCAAAAATTTCTTAAAATATATTGTGGATACATTTTTATTAAGTTAAACATTGTACTAAACAATCTAAGAAAATAAATTTTAGTTTCTTAAGGCCATCGTTACTTGTTAGGGTGATCCTCCGAAATGTTGAAGCCCAATTATCTGCTTCATTTGTGAATCTTGGAATCTGTTCTAGAAATTGAGCTGTAACCCACTGCTAATTGTAAATTTTCTTTTTTCATTTTATTTACCAATTATTTTTTCTATTTCTGTTTACTACTATTCAGTAGTCTCTTTACATGCATGTTTTTCTTGGACCACTTCTGATTGAAGGATTAATAATAATAACCATGACCTATCATACTTGTGTGTTTATTAGGGGATGAAAACAATGATTTTCTCCTCATACATACTCATAAAAATTCTCTTAGGCGAAAAATTAATAAAATTAAAATATAGATGAGCTAACTTGAAGATGAGTGAGATTTATTTAGAATTTTATTTATATTTCTTAAGTCCATAAAAACATATATGAACAGACTTTGCAAATTAAAAGTTCATCAATAATTCATACATTTTGCTTACTAAATTGACTAAATCCAACCAAAATTTTTAGTGATAATTGAAGCCAAATTAGTTGAGTTTTTGAGTACGTATATTTTATGAGTATTCTACCTTCTTAAAATATCAAAATAAGAATCACATTGAAATATTATATATACATATAAAATTATTAAATATAATTTAATATAAACTAAACAATATGTTTCTTGCAACATATATAAACTCAGATAGGCTAAGGGTGAAGCTTTCATCAAAATCAAGTTGGATGTGTGACACTAGATTTATTCATGGTTTTTTTTTATTTTATAAAGATGTGGCATTGTCCTATTCTGTGTTGTGTTCCCTCCCAAACAAAATTGAAATGTTCCACCACAACCAAGCCTTAGCCTCTTTCCAAGGTCTATATTTTCCCATCCTATGGTCCCCATCCTTCACAAGATTTGAGTCTAAATCTCAAGGATCATATCCAATGGTCCATGTTCACTTGAGGCCCCACCTAATTATTTATTTATTATATCCTTCAATAATTAAATTAATTAATTAATATATTTTCTTTTTGAATTGGGAATGTATATAGATTTACTTTATCCTATTAACTTTTCAATTCCCTCTCTATTAGAAAAAAATTGAACTTTTCTACCTCATCTAATCAAATTTTGAAATTATTATATTTGAATATTTGTATACATTTTCTATAACAAAAATACATGAAAATTAAATTAAATTCTTAAAATTCAAATATAATAAACTAACCCTAAACATTTTCCCCACAACTCTGAACTAATATTTTCTCTTAAAAAATAAAATAAAAAAGCAAAAAAAAAAACTTTTTTATGCCACTTAACACTTGAAGATAAGAGATAACTATTAACATTGCCGACTCTGTGGAGCAGTTCAAGAGTGACATTCCTAAATTTAGCACATTGGTTTTTCCGAATTATTACTCAATTAATTATTTTTAATTTTGATTTTTATTCAAAATGAGGTTTTTTTAGTAAATTGAGGCAGTTCCAAGCAGTTATGGTCTTCGAAGATCAAGCAAATATTGTGCCTAAATCTGTGACTATTTAACAGCTGTGTGTGACTTTGAAAACAAAAAAAAGTTTCAAACTTTAAAGGAAATCAAATGTTTACAGCAGTGTAGAGTCATTTACTCATTTATCACTGAGTAAGTGCTTTTAAGTCTTTTGTGTGGAACAGAGGGGGTTACATGTCACTGGGTAGGTTCAAATTTTTCATTTTTATACAATTGTGTCCTTTGCTACTACTACTCTCTCTGTATTCTGAGCCTTTTTCAAAAGCATTCCTTTGTTTTTTTTTTTTTTCTTTTATTGTTGATTATGAAAAGAGAATGGCTCTCTGAATTTTCATGAAACCCTGTGCTTTCTTTCATTCAGTTGGAGAGAAGAAACAAGATTGTGGAATGAGCAAGTGTTGAGAGAAGGATTTGTTTTTCAGAAGAAGACACTGTCTTTTCTGCTTAATGGGTACGTATCTTGTTAGTTTTGTGTTTAGTTACCAATTTTTTTTTTTCTCATAATTTTGCACAAGAAAAAAAGAAAAGAAATAAAGTTAGCTTTAAACACTGAAAATGTAATGTTGAATGCTGCTGCATGTTTGCAAAAGTTATTTTATTTTTTAATTTTTAATTTTTGTTGTTGTGTGATTTGCTAGGATGCATGTGCTGTTTATATATTTGATTTTCAATTTTCAATATCTAACATGTATCTTTTGGATTTTGATGTATATTTGTTCTACAATATACTTCTTTCTAATATTCAAATGATTTGCATGTAATATTTGGATTGAGAGGTTTATTGAGTTTTTTCATAGGTGTTTCTGTGTGCATGTTTCTAGATCTTGTTGATGTTGTTTTGAATTTAAAAAATGCAGTCTGAAAATAGAAGCTATGGACATTTCAGAAGTTATGAACATGAACATGCCTGATTACACAAGAATTCTGTTTGATAAGCTTCAGAAGGTTGAGCCTGAATATGCTCCAAAGATAATTGGAATGCTGCTTTTGAACCATGAACATGACATTGCTAAATTGGCCTCATGCCCGGACCACATCGTCCGAGAAGTGGCATTCAAGGCCAAGAATGATATTCAAAGAATGTCTGCTCATAAACCATCCATAATTCCAATTTCAGTCCCTAAAAACCCTCAACAAGGTTTAGGGCATTTATCAGCAATATCACCTAGAACTCCCACCTCTCCACCAAGCTTTCAGGTTAACAATTCTCCCTATTGGGATCCATACACCGCTAGCAATACTAATCCTGAGTTTATGACAATGAAATACTCGGATTCTATTGCGGAACTGCAGAATCAGGCTGAGTTGTTTGGCTTGGAGACTCATGCAGATCCTGTTGGCAGTGATTTCTATGGATTGGAAGCTTCTACGCCCAATTTTGGTGGGAAGGCTGGTAGAAGGTTTTCCGGCCTGTCTGATTTTCCTGTTAAGACCTGTCACTATTTTAACAAAGGCTATTGCAAGCATGGGGAAAGTTGTAGATACTATCATGCACAAAACGAGAGCTTCTCTCCTATGTATGGAAATGATTTTGCTAATGATGATCCGGTGGTCTCCCCGGGATCGCTAGCGCAGCTGGAACGTGAGATTGTTGATCTCCTGAAACAAAGACGGCGCAATCCAATTACTATTGCTGCCTTGCCAATGGCATATTATGATAAGTACAAGAAGGTGCTTCAGGCAGACGGTTATTTAACTGAGAGCCAGCGGCATGGAAAGTCCGGCTATAGCTTGACAAAGCTTCTGGCGCGACTGAGCAATAGTATTTGCGTCATAGACAGGTAGGTGGAGGTCTTATTAACCTTTGGTGACTATTTTCTTTCTTGAATATATTTACATTTCTTACTTAATTTAGCATTTTGTTGTGATTGATTCACAGACCACATGGGCAGCATGAGGTAGTTCTAGCAGAGGATGCTCCAAAATACTCACAAAAGAGAGATTTTGTTCAAAATATCAGTGCATCGCGACAAATATATTTGACATTTCCGGCTGACAGCACTTTCACAGAGGAGGATGTCTCTAATTACTTTAGGTGAATTGCATTTTGGGTTCATAATTCATTTCGGCTGATTATTGTTATTAACAAATTTCTGATATATGTTTTCCTCTACAGCACATTTGGATGTGTTGAAGATGTGAGGATTCCATGCCAACAGAAAAGGATGTTTGGCTTTGTGACATTTATTGATCCACAAACTGTTAAAACCATTCTAGACAAAGGGAATCCTCATTATGTTCGTGGATCTCGGGTGCTTGTAAAACCTTACCGGGAGAAGTCAAAGGTTATTGAAAGGTACTTCTTTGTCTAATGTTCCTTAGGCTAGTTTACATTTTTAATCTTGAGATTGAATGTTTAAGCTTTAAATATTCATGTACTCTCATGAACTCTGATCCCTGGAGTTCAGAGGTTGGGTTGTTATTATAATTTGATAATTTCATGAATTAAAACTTATATCTGGTTTAGAGAAATTTATATAGGGTTCCTTTGATCATGCTAGTTATGTTGACAGATACTTCTTTTTTTCAAAACTCATGTCCTTCTTAATTTGGTTGCAGGAAGTATGCTGATAGAATTCAACATTCTATTTGTTACTCACCTCACCATTTGGACATGGATTCTGAAGTTAACTCAAGTGAGTATCATGTTATCTTGTTTGTAATCTATATAAATTTTTCCTATTCATATGACTTGTTTTGTGATCAGCTTTCTTTCTCAAATCAATATAATCATTTTCATTTTCATTAATGTAGTTCCAAGAAGCGGGAATGCTAGATCTCTTAGGAGACAAATGTTTGAAGAGCAGGAACAGGCTATAGAAATAGTAGAAATGCAAAGGAGACGTGTGGCAGCGTTGCAGTTTGCCCAAAATTCTCTGTCAACTTCACCCCATTTTCGCTTCTCAACGAACGGAATGAGGGGTTTAGAAGGTATGCAGTAATATGAATTGCACATATTTATCAATCAGCACATTGTTTCTATTATTCTTTATAGACTATTCTATATTTTGCAGATCATTTCAATTTCAATTTCCATCCTCATGAATCTTTGAGTATGCTGAATGATAATGAGAAATCAAATAACATAGACACCAATTACTCTGATGAGAACAGGTAAATGTACCCTATCAGAATTTCTTTGTATTTTTTGTCAAACTTCCACAAATAATAATGTCTTGGAAAATCTATTATACTACCAATAAACAATATTTTTGTTTTTTTTGCACGCAGCAGCAGCCAAGGACTTGACCTTCCGGACAGTCCTTTCGCATTTCCAGTGGAGAATGAGAATCAATAAGTCTTATAGTATCAGAAACACACATAGAAGAAATATAGAGTTTAAATAGCCCAAGGCCAAAGGCATCAACTTTCTTTTGATCATATCATATACTATACAGTACCAAGTAGCTTTGAAGTTTAGTCAAAATCTCTGGCTAGTACATAAAAAGCTAATGAAGAAGAGGTATTTGAAGACAACTTGAACAGGTGGAATTAACATAATTCTAATGATACTTTAGGAAGATTTATAGTTTTATATATAATACAAAATGGTAAAAGGTATGTTTTAAGATGAAGGTAGCAGCAGGAGGATTCTAAGTTATTAGTAGACTATATATTATTATTACTATTATTATTATCTATAGTTTTCAACTATATTGTATCCTTGTCTAGAATCTGGCCAACTAAACCAGAACTTTGTTTAAGCATGAACAACTTAAATAACAGTTTATGGTAATTTCAATACCAGTATTTTACATTTAACTGCTTTATGATATCTTGCTTTTACTTTTAGGATTTGTTAGTCTCGTTTTCGCCAGATTCATGTTGGTTTAAACTTTTATATTCAAAGAAACCATGAGTACATTTTGCTTCTGCATGAGCAAGATAGGAACTTTTGCTTGCAAACCCAATGAAAGATATTTTTGTTAATAATTGAATTATAAGTTGCCAAGCCAATATTGGATGATAAAATAAAACAGAAGAATTTAAATAGCCCTTTAACAATTTATTATCATAGAAGTATAAAACAAATGACTCTTTAGATTAATGTCTTATGTAATACAAGTATTTAAGAAGAGATTGAACATGATATTTCAGCTTGTACCCATGATGCAATTGACTTCATAGTAACAAACAAATTTCAAGTTTGTATCTGAATAGTCATGGTTGAATGTGTAACAAAGTAAATCATATTGATTTGAAGGGAAAATATATATATAAAAGCAGCAACACCAAAGCAAAAAAAGCAAAAATAATTCCCAATGACAGAATCTGTAAATTTAACTTGATGCTGCCTCCTTCTATAATTTATACGAGTGTAGGTTCGCAAAATTGTCCACAACCTGCAACAAGTTAGAGGTTACTAACATCATAATGAATGCACTATACTATTTAAGAAGCTAACATCAGCATATTGAATGTATATACTTAATCATCAAAATCAAACTGCTAAAGAAGCTCACCTTACGGTGCAAACTGCAAAAGATGTGTTCTGTCTTTCATATCAGAAACGCTTTATAAACAACTGGAGAACTCTACCAAAAACAGTAATAATGTGGGTACTCAAAGGATCCAGCCATAATGCTGAGAAACAGTATAGCAACACAGCAACACGTTACTTGATGTTAGATTTCTAGATATTGTTCTTCCAAGCACTGATTACAAGTATATTAACACAAAGTTGATCCTGGTCTGTCACATTTTACTTTCAAATTTCTCGGCAAACCTTCTGACTAATAATCTTTGACGAAATGCCAAATATTTATCCAAACTAGTTCCAGCCCACTGTTGGCAAAAGCATTCATCAGTTGGAACAAGAGATCCAAGTGGAAACGGTCCTTTTGGCGCTTTCTTCAAGGAAACCAAGAACCTATGACGAGGACGAATTCTTTGGTCCAAAGACAAGCTAAGATACATTGGGTATTTGGTCAAGGATTGAACCTCATTGTTGAGTTCATTTACCAAGTACAAATACTTGGGCTTCAGATTGTCCTCTAGGGACAGAGATAGCACCTGCAGGTTCAGTGGTAACAAACGACAAAGGCGATTCTTAAGGATCAATTCAGTAGTTAAATAACAAGTACACAATCCAGAATATAATACAATGGAACAGAAGAAAGGAAATTTGGACCAATAAAACATAATATTTTTCGTTTATCAATAAATAGAAGTATAGAAGAAATGAAAAATTACCTGCGTAAGACTAGTCAATACTTTCAAGATGTCTGAATTTTTCATTCCTATGCTTCTTAGGAAGTTTATCCTTGGAAGTAATCCATCATCTATGCTGTAGTGGAGAAGCTGAGGATGTTTCGTCACCATCTTCACTATGCTATCTTTGGGTGCTCCCAACTCTTTGGTTAGAAACATATATCGAGTATTCCATGAAACATCAATGCGCTGGACAAGAATTTGTGGGCTTAGCTGAATGACCTTACCCAACTCTTTTTCCTTGATCCCGACTTGCTCAACTAAATATCTTACTGTTGGTTTTAATGAATTTTCTACGCTATAAGAAAAAAGTGATGGAGCAGCAGCAATGATTTGCCCTACTCTGGAACTTGGTATTCCCAAGCCTGTCAAGAAAGCAACATGAGACTTCAAATTGTTCTCCACCGTGTACCCCAGAATCTGAGGCTGCCTCACAAGGATTCTTCTAACATCTCTATGTTTGACACCGACACTCATCAAGTAATCTAACCTTTCCTGTGCGGAGCATACATTGATTTGAAGTGACGGCATGTGCCTTTGATACATCTGGATAAAGTGTGACTCCTTGATTCCGAAGGTGCTTAAGTAATCAAGAAGCGGTAACCATCTCGAATCCAATATAATCTCTTCTGACAGCCGTGGATACTTCTTCTCCTTTAAGTCATCAAGCTGCAATCAAAATGCAAGTTAAACATTTTAAAACTGAACAGTTTTCTGTAACACCATTTGGTACCTTTCGATTGTAGCTCTTCCGTAGAGATGCCACTCCCTTGCTTCCGCGCATTCTAGTGCTTGGTTCATTGTCAAACTCTCTTACACCCCACTCCTTTTCATTTTGTCTTTCTTTTCCTGAACAAACAACACAAGATTATACAATATTCAACTTTCCTCTTAAAACTAGTCAACAAAAAAACTCTTTCAACTATACCTTTAATTGGATGCAACTTAGATCTCTTGCCATTAGTGTCCAAGCGAGCAGGCTCAGCAAATTCTTCCTAAGAACACATTGAAGAAAGAAGAAAAATAAGCATACAAAAACAAATCCCCAAAAGCTTGTACTCAAATAAGAACACTAAGGGCGTTTTCCAGTCACATTTTCCAAATCGGTAATGCTAACACCTCCATACATCCCATTTCCGACATGTAAAATGTAAACATCAGCATAGAAAAAGTCGCAAAACACATCAATACATAGCATAGAAACAGTTACGTATAGCTCAGAAATATGAATACCGGAATTGAGAGCTTCATCATCCATCACCAATAAGATTACAAACATGGTTAACTATAAACAAAAGGAACATCAGAAATCTTACATATAATGAAAAATTGGATTAATTGGCAACAAAGTTTACTCATAATAACACATTAACACCTTAAACAATTCAAAATTCAAAATTTGTTTTCCTTTCAGAAAATTAAACTGAAACAATTAAATATAAACACGAAATTGAGCTAAGGAGGAGCAAAAGAAACTCACATCAGAGAGCCAATCATCGTCATCGTCATCGTCATCTTCGTCGTCGTCGTCATCCTCATCGTCGGAATCGTAGGTAGAGAGAGGGTAACCGTACTTAGACTTGCGGTTGGTCTTGAGAATGTTCGGATTGGAATGCGCCGCAGCAACCAGAAGCAGCACCTTACTGCCACCACCACCACCTCCTCCTCCTGCTCTTCCGTCAAAGGATGAAGAAGCAGAATTGGAATTGGAATTGGAACTGAAGTGGCATTCGAGAAAGTTCCTCAGGGAAGAAGGAGAAGAATAGAGGAGGGGATTGTATGGATAGAGAGAGAAAATGGAGGCCATTTGTAGAGAGAGAGAATATTCTCCAAAACCCTACGGAGGGTAGAATCTCTTAACGCTTTCTCAGTTGAAACTTCAATCAGCTTTATCCGTTTCTTCTTCTTCTTCTTCAAGCAGTAGAAATAGAATAGAGCTAATTTAAATATTTAAGTTAACCATTACTGTCAATAACTTTATTAATTAATTAATTAATTAATTAATTGATATGAGAGACATAAGTCTAACTGTCTTAGGCTCTTAGCTTTACCCAATGATCAAGTGTCTCCAGTCATATGACAGTCTAAACTAAACTCCCATTTTTTCCTGATAAAATTCAATTTACTTTCATTCAATTGATTCTTGTTGAATGTAAAACTATTCAAGTTTCTCCATGTTTCAACAAAATCCCTAAATATTAAAATTATAAACTTTATTGTGATAAAAAAAAATATGTGTAAAAAATATATATACACACTAAAAATCAACTATTAAATTAGTTATTATATAATTGTATTGATAGCTATTTTAATTATCGACTTAACATAATGAATTACTTGGTATAAAATAATTTTATACAATTATCTAATTAGTTATTTCATTTAAATAATTGTTTAAATTATTAATTTAAAAAATAATTATATTTACAATTTCTGTACAAAATTTGTTTTCTAAAAAGAAACTCTAAAAATATTCATAATTTTTATCTTTATTTGCTACCAAATAAATTTCTTATGGATATATACGTTAGATAATTTAAACCAATAAGTTTAATCACATCATCTTGTAAAAATTATTTGCACTAGTTTTACTACAACTTATTCTATTAATAGAGATCATAGTTTTTTTTTTTTTAAATGGTAAGAGAATTGAGAAATAGAGAAAGTAGTAAATTTATAATTAAAACCTTAAAACCTTATCGAGAAACGTGAATCACAGAAGCAGCCCATGGATCAGAGAAAGCCCACGTAGCCTTCTTCTTTTTTTCCTTCCATAGATCTCTGAACCGGACCGGGCTGGCCCGTTGCCAACCATGGAATCTGTACTTCCTTCTTCTTCTCTGCTTTCCTTAGTAACTCCGAAAACAACTCCGATCAAACTCACACGAATTTCTTGTTCTCTGCCAACACTTCCTCTTTGTGTCAGAACAAGTACAAGTTCCACTTTATCTGTTAAGAATGCAGAAGCTAGAAGAACAACAACAAGAACAACATCAACAAAGGTCTCAGCTCTCAATGATGTAACCACAGTTCTTGACCCTGCTCCTGTTGAAATCACATGGCAAATCATCGTTGGAACTTTAGGTATATTCTATTCCACCAAATATCAAATTTTTTATAAAATATTTTACGAATTTAATTTTGATACAGTAATATTATTTTACGCGGTTGTCCAATAGATTCAGTTCCTTGTATGACCAATGTAAAAAATAGTTATTTTTACTTACAATAAAATTAAACTTTAGAGGGAAAGAAAAGGTTCTTTTTCCAAATTTTATGTTTTGGAGTTCTAACTTTCTATTTTTGTGTGTGTTATTTTGAATTTTTTTGCAGCTGGGGTTACACCTTTTGTAGTGGCAGGGGTAGAGTTTAGCAAAAGAATTGTAAGAGAACCTTTTCATTGTGATGATTCATTTGAACAATAATATTGTGGTTTTAGAAAATCTTAATTCATTTAGTTTTGCATTTCAATTGCAGATAGCACAAAGAAAATGTGAGGAATGTGGAGGATCAGGGCTTATCTTCAGGGAAAAGAAGTATTTTCGTTGCCCTGAATGTGGTATGTGAAAGAAACTTCATTCTTCAACTTATTATTATGGTCTTATTCTTATGTGAGAAAAATGCCACTAATGATTTTGTGAGAAATTTCTTCCTTTTAAAGTTGATTTACTTCTCTATTGTAGGTGGATTTCTTCCTTGGCAGTCATGGAAGAGATTCTTTTCTGGTTAGATAGATGCATTATTGTGATACATTATTGGACATAACAGTACTTCAACAATCACAAGTGTGTGTTATAGAACAGATTCATTTCTCATCCAATCAAATAATGTTAATAGTTTAGTTTCATTGTTAAGACTTAAGATGTAATCTTAACTTTTTATAATAATTATTTGTTTATATCTATTTCAATTTAATATATTACAAAAGGTGATTGTTAAGGTATTCATGCATGGTAAAAAAATAATTAATTATTCAATTCAATGTCTTATATATTCTGTTTTTTTTTTTTCAAGAACTTTGAAACAAATTATTGAAATCGGCCACCATATAAGGATGATGGTAAAATAATAATAATAATAATAATAATAATAATAATAATAATAATAATATGATATCATATTAAATTTAATCAATTTTGAATAGTAGATTCATGATTTTTTTTGTTCAAATTGAAATGGATGAAGAGTTTTAACTTTTAGCATACATGAATGCCCTACAACTCAAAAAATTCCAACATGTTGAAAACAAATTAATTAAAACAGAATTTGAGTTTAAGTTCAACTCAACATGTACAATCAGATAATAGATTCTTTATTTGCAAGGATTTCAACGCTGAAAGAACACTACAAACACTTTGCCTTTGTAGTTGGAACTTTGAAGCATATTACAAAAGTCATTCATTTTTTTTGTCAATAATTGTAGGTGTTATTGCGGATTAAGTGGTTGAGACTTGAGAAATAAAAAGTGACGCATTTGATTATGTCCAAAGTCCAATTCTACAGAAAAATTGACTAATAATATTTTGACACATTTGCCACTTTAAATATTTTATACACGTATAATAATAAAAATAAAAATTCTATATTGTATGTCAAAGCAATAGAAATATATAGTATAGTATTCGGAAATAGTATATCAAAATAAATCGAAATATATTGATCTAAGTGTGAAAAAAATTATAAATATATTTAATTATGTAATAATATATTAGGAAAAGTTACTATATTTTAAATAGTAATCCAAAACACAGAAGATAATCAAGATATGGTTAAATATATGGGTAAAATATTTTATATTCAATAAATATAAATCTACATGGACAAATGCACGTGTTATGATGAATATAAAAATTAGGGTTATGAGATAGATATTTAATGAGAGTATAGTTAGTAGTAACACACAAGTGTGAAGTCAAAGAAACCGTGTTGGGCAGTAACCTATGATTTCAGTCCACACGTTGGTAATAAAAGGTTACGACAATATTTTCGACAATACCTTTTTCTTTGTTGGTTTCACTCTTTCTCTTCTTTCCCAAAACAAACAGGTAGTAGTAAATAATTTTGCTTTTACTAATTAAAAATCTGATTTTCTATTAACTAACGATAAATTTTTAAATGAAGTTCCAATTCACGGCGAATTAATCTTTTATCCATCGAAGACTAAAAAATATCATAAAAAAACCAAAAAATAATTATTATCTATTGTTAATTAATAAATTACTGTATATATGTATACGACAGAATTTGATTCTTATATTTGTCCAATAATAACTCTACGAAAAAAAATATATTTTTGTTAAATAAATGGTTATGTTTTAAGTAGGGTGCATCTTCATTGATATTTTAATAATTGAAGACAACAACTTTACTACTATCTTTATTTTTTCATTGTTTAATGTAAAATAATTAGGAAATAATTTTATGCAAACATATTATAAACATGATTAAATGCGTTTAGTTTAGTAAACTTAATTAAAGATTACTATAAAATTATAGAAAAGGACAAGAAATCTTCGATTGTTAGCTACACGTCTCTATAAAATATAAATAAATATATGCATTTATTTGAGAGGAATGAGACCAAATTCTTAACAACCACCTTGACCCAAAAACAAAAACAAGAAGAAAAAAGATTCATATATATATGCTAATGCTATATAACATTGAAGATTAAGTATTCATTATTTGTTCTGGCTGCAAAAAAAAAAAAAACTGAGTTCATTCCTTGCTTCAAAGTTCAAAGTTCATCAATCACTTTCCCTCTATATCTCTGGTGAGTTTCTGTGAAATTGTTTCAAGTCTTAACTCTTGTGTTCTTGTTTATAACTCATAAATAAAGTTTCATCTTGATCTTTCTATGCTGATTGTGTGAAGAATTTGTTGCTGATGAATGAAAATTTTTCACCCCTTTTTTTCTTCTTCTGGTTTTTAAAGCTTAATGGTTCTTTTTAGTTAAATGAGTAAAAAATTCTAAGTTTGAGGTTTGAATCATTGAATAGTAGTTAAGATTCCTTGGGTTCTAGCAAGAGATTCATTACTCATGATTATGTTTTTACCTTCTTTGATCTTTTTGTATATCTCTTTAAGGAACTTCAGCTTTTAATAGCATGTGGGAGGCATTTTCTGAACTACTCAATCATTTCACTTCTTTTTTTTTTCCTTTTAAATTTAATATTATATATTATAAAAGGAGAAAAAGAAAAAGAATAGATCTTTGCTTTTTTTAGTAGCAGCAGGTGAATCAAAATCTGTTGTACAGTTAGATTTATCAGAAGTATGATAATTCTTTCTTAGCATTAGAGATTCATAGTTAGGAAAATGTTTAATGCATTATTTGGTTCCATAGATACTGAAATACTGCATTTTTTTGTCATCTTTTTTCTGCAGAAGAACCTGAGTTAAAATGAGAACAACATTCAAAGAGCATAACAGAACCTAGAAGTTATTGGAATTTGTAAATTAGTGAAATCATTTTGGTGTTGTTTGCATACATTCAAAGGAAATTGTTACTTTTGAATGCAAACATCTCAGAATCATAAGAACATGTCCTACTCTTGCTACTTTCTTCCAAGTGAGAGCCTTAAAAATTACCCTTTACTTCATAATAATTCAGATCAATATTGCACCCTTGAATCTTCTTCTACCATTACCAATACTTTCCCCAACCAAAATTCTCCATCTTCTCTTAGTTTCTCACCTGAGAATAGTCCAATGTTGAAGCAACTCCGAGTCGAAACAACTGTGAATGGTTCACATGACAATGAATCTTGCTTGACACATGAGCAAGATGACTTGAGCAACAAGATAAGGGAATTGGAAAGTGTCATGCTAGGATCTGATGCAGATATTCTAAACACATATGGTGCTGCTATGATTCCACAAGAATGTGATGACTCATTCTTGTTGGAGGAAGAGAGATGGAGGAAAATGATGGAGGTGATTTCGCGAGGCGATTTGAAAGAGATGCTTTGTGCTTGTGCAAAAGCAATGTCAGAGAATGACATGGAGACAACTGAATGGCTGATGTCTGAGCTCCAAAAAATGGTGTCGATTTCGGGGAATCCGGTCCAAAGATTAGGAGCATACATGTTGGAGGCACTTGTAGCAAGGCTAGCCTCTTCAGGAAGCACAATTTACAATGCCTTGAGATGCAAGGAACCTACAGGCAATGAACTCCTTTCTTATATGCACATGCTTTATGAGATCTCTCCCTACCTCAAATTCGGCTATCTTTCTGCGAACGGATCGATAGCTGAAGCGATGAAGGGCGAAAATGAAGTTCACATAATTGATTTTCAGATTAACCAAGGAATTCAATGGATAAGCCTCATAAAAGCACTTGCTGGAAGGCCTAATGGAGCACCAAAGATCAGAATAACAGGTTTTGATGACTCTACCTCTGCTTTTGCCAGAGGAGGAGGACTTAACATAGTTGGAGAACGGTTAACAAGAATTGCAGATTCATGTAATGTTCAATTTGAATTCCATGCTGTTGGGGTTTCACCTTCTGAGGTGAAGCTTGATGATCTTGACATTAGGCCTGGTGAGGCTGTTGCTGTGAATTTCGCCATGATGCTTCACCATTTACCGGACGAAAGCGTGGACATTCGGGTAAATCATCGCGACCGGTTGTTAAGACTGGCCAAATTCTTGTCACCTAAGGTTGTTACCTTAGTTGAGCAAGATTCCAACACAAGTAACCTTCCTTTCTTCCCACGTTTCGTCGAAACAATGAACTACTACTTGGCTGTTTTCGAGTCGATCGATGCAGCTCTTCCAAGGGATCACAAAGAGAGGATCAATGTGGAACAGCACTGCCTTGCTAGAGAAGTTGTTAACCTGATAGCATGTGAAGGCGCAGAGAGAGTCGAACGCCACGAGGCTCTGAAGAAGTGGCGGTCGCGGTTCGCAAAGGCCGGATTCTCACCATATCCTTTGAGCTCTTATGTTACTTCTTTGATAAGGCAGCTTCAGGAAAGCTACCCTGGACAATACACTCTAGAAGAGAGAGATGGTTCTTTACTCCTTGGTTGGAAAAATCAATCTCTTGTTCTCTCTTGTGCTTGGAGATGAAAATTCAAAATTCATTGATCAAACTAATCATAGATTCATCTTTGTTATAACCATCTTTTAGTTAGTTTATGTTAAATTACCATGTTCTTGTTAAAAAGAGTACATTGAATCTTATAAACTGTATTTTCACCAAATTTTCAATTAGGTTTTTATATTTTTTTTCCATTCAATTAAGTCCGTACACAATATTCGATTTTTCAATTAGGTTCCTACTGTTACAAAAAACTAAATTTAACGAAATATTTTATTATAAGAAAAAAATATTTTGCTACAGATAGAGAATATTCTTTTTCTATAACAAACTATACCATAAATTTAAATATTTTGTCATGATAGGAATCTAATGAATAAACTGACATATAGAAACCTAATTAAGAGAAAAAAAAAATATCGAGACCTAAAGAAAAATTTGATGAAACTATAAGAACTCACTTACTAATTTAAACATTTATAAACAATATCACAATATCAGCAAAGAGGACTATCACATTCTTCTGAATATTTGTGTGAAGTGTTTCAGAATCAATGTAATTTACTAATTTACCCTACAAAGAATGGTGACAATTTATTACTACAGATTACAGAACATGCATGTATGTTAGCTAAAGATTATTACAAAGCAAGGAAGAATAGAACTTGGATTTTTCACTACAAATTTTTCTAAGCTAAATTGAATTTCTCCCAAACCATTTGAGACAGTAGGCCCTTCATATTCACCACCATCAACTTCATTCATTGAAGTTCCAGCAATTATCCTGCAAACAATTGCAGCTCTTTTCACAATCCTCACTCTTGCAGTGTCATTCAAATTCAACTGAATCTTGGCATGTTCTGTGTTGAAATTGAATTGAATTGTCTGGCAAAGACAGCATGAATGATCTTTACACAAGTCATGAACTCTCTTCACAGCTTTCCCTTGGAAACACCTGACTGTGGTGGCATAGAATCTCAGCAATTCATTGCCATCCACCGTGCTCCTTGGATGGCGCTCGTCGGCGTTGTTCTTCACCTTTTCTCTGTACTTCTCAAACCTTTCTAGAACTTGTTCTGAGTAGCTAACTCTTAGAACTGTCTTAATCTTCCTCAGTGGTTTTGATGTGTTCATCCAAGCTTTCTGAAAGATCATCTCAACAATCTTCCTTGAAGGATCTCCAACACTAAGCTCTATATCAAAGTTTCCATAATCAGAAGTATCCAGTTAGTACTTAACACACACAATTCACACAATTCACACAAAAACAGAAAACATGATTTTATTATTTTCGCTGTTTTTTCTTTTCCATTCACAAAATCCAAAAAACAAAAAACGCTCAAAATAGAAAATAGAAAATGAAAATGCAAATAAAACACACCCTAAAGGATTCAAGAAACTTGAATCATGTCTATATATTAAAATGCTGAGGTTTATAGTGCAACAAAAAACATAATTTTATTGTTTTCACTGTTTTTTCTTTTTCCTTTGCAAAATACAGAAATTAGAAAACATTGAAAATGAAAACAAAAAATAAAAACGCAAATCAAACTCACCCTAAAGAATTCAAGAAACTTGAATCATGTCTAAATATTAAAACGCTGAGGTTTATAGTGTAAGATTTGAAGGGAAAATTTGATTTACCATGAAGCCTAGCAAGAGTGTTATTTGGCCTTGATACTACAATGGTAGGTGGGGTTTCCAATGGAGGGTCATTATGGTCAATGTCTTCATTGATTTTCTTCTCTTTCTCAGAAACACAGATGGTGCTTCCTTTGCCACATTTTGGTGGCTGCCTTATCACATCACTGAGCTTGCTTCCACATTTAACATTATCCTTCAAAGAAACCCACAAAGCTTGCATCTCTTTCAATCTCAATTATGAACAAAAGAAAATGAAGTGCATAGAAGATTATCTTTCTATCTCTACTGACTCTACATTCCAAAATGAGAGAGAGAGATGTGTGTTGTTTAAGTGTAGAATGGTTGCAGAAGTTTTGGGATTGAATACTAACTGTCTTTATTCATTTATGATTTTTTTTTCTTTATTTTTTTTTTTGGTGAGTTTGGGGCCACAGGCTCTTCTTTGTTGTAATTGAGTAAAATCTAGTTACAACAATATCACATGCCTAGCTAATCAAATTTTACAACTACAAAAATTCAACTTCACCTGTTTAGTCAAAGTTTCCTTACTATATTTCATCATTTATGATAACTCAATTTTTTTTAAAAGTACAAAATATATTAAGTTTTTTTTCAATAAGATTTTGTTATTTGTACTCACGATGAAAAAACGACTACAAAAATGTCTTTATATAAAGATAGGAGCTGAAAAGTGTTACTATAAATTTACATATTTAATTAAATTATTTAATATAATACTTATAAATATATACTTTATCAGCTATTCATCCTCACTCTAACCTCATGAAAAAAGTAATATATTTGTCAATTAGGGAAAAAATAAGAAGAAAAAAAAATAGTGTCAAAGATAGAATTAGAGAATTTTATCCTTTGTTTTAATTAGTCACAATTTTTTCTTCAAAATGTGTAGATTCCCACGTTACAACAAGAAGCATTATTTGCAATTGGCATAATAAGCAAATCTTAAATGCAATAAATGGGATTGCTGATGAACCATAGATGATAGCATTAACATGGGAAAAAGATGAAAGAATAGGCAAAGAAGGTTCATGAATAGCAGAATATGGCAAGAAGTGGCTAAAGTAAAAACAAAAATTAATTTAAGAAAGTTGTACTTTACTTGCACTGCAATCAAAGTGCCAACGTGAACATGTCAGAATGCATTCCAAAGATAAAACCAACAGAATCTAATCTTCCATTTACATTACTCCTATAGTACTATGCAAAATTCATATGTATATGCATATTAATAAATTAAAAATATAATTAAGAATATAAAAAAAATTAAAATAGTATAACTAGAATAATAGGGATGAATTTTATACCAAACTTTCTTTTATTACTCTATTATTTAGATGCATTAAAATTTGGCACATTGTGGTTTTAAAGTGTGTGGGGCTAAGAGCATGTGAAGAGGCTCGGCGTGACTATAGGGATGATACAAATTTACCATTTTACACTAACAGTGATGTGAATTGTAATGATAATATACACAGCAAAAGTGTCTTAATCTTATCCAATCTCATCATTGTTACCATCCACTATTCCACTTTTCTTCCTTTTTTCTTTTCTTTTCTCCTTCTCTTCCCACTTCTTCTCTTCCCATTAACGGCTTTCATGCGGTTTGTGTTGTCTCTTTCTTGAAAACTTTGCACATCTGTTCACTATTTTAGAATAATGTATAATTTAACCGATTTAGTTTAATAATTAACACACCGATTCACTTAAACAAATGCTGGATTTGAAATTTGTCATATATATGCTACATTTTATTGCTAAATTTGTCATATATATGCTACATTTTATTGACTAAGCAGCAAATTGTTAAATGAAGTTTAAATTTATAACGGATTAGTCATTAAAGTGTTGAGTTGAAATATACAATGAGAAAATGAAAAAAAAATTAATATATAATTTATTTAGAAAGATAGATGTACATAAATATATAATTTACAGATATATATGTATCTATCCCAAAAATAATTTTTTTACAGTGATTCAAATTTTTTATACTAAATTTTATTATTTTTATAACAAAATTTGTTTTATTATACTACATTATTTATGTGTTTAACATGTGAGTCTATTAATTATAATTTATTTTAAGATATGATTTTTGCATTTATTATTCCAAAATATAATACTAAAGAAAACCCAAAAATTTCGGTATTTCTAGTAATATTTATGTATTTATATTCTGTCCTAATTAGGCAAAATTTCTTAACCAGTGATAATCATCTTATTAACATTTATGTTATGACCCCTTTTAAAGAATTTCATAAAACATTCTCTAAACATATAATAAATTAACAACCGAAATAGTTGTTAAACTCTAGGATTAACTCTTAAACTCTTACGAGTTTACGAATTTAGGTAGTGAAATCGAGTCAACTCGGCACTAAACTCGCATATCAGTAAACTCGGGTGAACTCGTGTAAACTCAAGTAAACTCGCTTAAACTCGCGAGTCAATGAGTTTGAAATTTGACCCAATTTTACCCAAAACAGCGTCATATTGCGAATATTGCGAAAAAAGAAGACTTTTCTTTAAGAATTAGAATTAAAAAATTATTGACTTACTCACACCTACTCTTTTTTGCACCAAATTTATACCTTGTGTGTTATATGTTATTTTCTTTATTGCATAATTCATAATTATCATTGAATCATAGAAATATACCACTAGTTTAATTTATTATGTGCTTTAAAATTAAATTTTTTATTTTAAATATCTAAATTTAAGATTATTTATGATATATTTTTATTTTTATATGGTAGGTTTACGAGTTAATTCACGAATTTCACAACCTTAAACAACTCCTTGACATGTTAGGACTAAATAGATGAAAGATCCTAAATTAGTGCTGGTGTGTACTAGGAATATATTCAAAAGAAAAAGAAAATCTTTACTTTTTTCCCCCTTGTGTCAGATTTCTAGAAACAGCAAGCACAGCACAATTGCCAATGCTGCAGTAATGGCTTCCAAAACTACATGCTGATAGGGAGGGACCAACCATGTCCTTTGCCTAAAGATAAGGGGGTTTTAGAGTGTTCATAAAATTTGTGAATAAGACCCTACAATTACTATGCTTAGTTATACACTATTGCAATACAGTTCTAAATAATTAATAAATATATGCTTAAACAAGTGTCGATAATTCGAAACTAGCATTATACATACAACAATTCATTAATTATAGTATTAGTAACCAGTACTTTTTCTATTTCAGATAAATAACCATAGCCTGTATTATTAAAGTGAAATTGTGGTGGTTAGGTAAATACAAACAAAAAATTATGAAAAGTGAAATCTCAAGTGTGCTATTTACTGTTACACACTTGCATTATTGGTCATAAGTAACTTACTTAGCTAGCATTGATGTAGGGATGATTACAGATACAAAATAGTACAAAGCAGTACTATGCCATTAATGTGAGTTATGAGAAAATCATACAAGAAAGTTTAAAAAGCCCATAGTTTATTAACTAATAGGTGATCGTTTTTTTTTCTCTTTTTTCTTTTACCACCCACTATTTTCCTAATTACACTCATGGGCTCCCTAACGTTAACTTCCTAGCATTACTCAAATCAAACCAATCAAAATATAATTCATGGTTTCATCACGTGCATTCAAAGTTCAAACACTTCATAAATCTTAGGATAATGGCATGCATTGTTTGTACGAATCTTATAAATAGTTTCGAAAGAGTTTCATGTACAACCAAAAATCAGATGTTTCTGTTTTTAATCGTTTTTTCTTTTTGTCAATAACTAAAAACACAGAAATATCCAAATTTTTGATTATCCCTTAAACGTTTCCAATAATTTGATGCAGCACTTTCACAAGGTTTTTGCATAAGTAATTTTCATATCATATCAGCTTCATATTTGTACAGAATAATTTGCATATAAACTTATACACAAAGTTATTTGGACAAACTACTATTGCTACTACTACTAAATATATATCAGCTCTTCAACAGTGATGATATATATATAAACATATAGGAACTATCTGCATTTTCTTAACAGAAAATGAGATGTTTTACTTTTACAATTTGAAGCTGTACCAGCCAAAATACAAAAAAGAAGAAAATACTACTCACATTTTTATTCAAAGACATATATATAAGTATAATTTTTTTTTTTCTTTTAAACAATTTCATGGACCAGTTAGTATTCTTCCCATGTTCTGTGAGCAAGGATATGAGGAATGGTTTAAAGATGGAGCATCATTCCTATTTTCTCTAGAGCCATAAGAAATTGAGCTGTGATTTAGAACACCAAAGTATGCTGGAGATGGAGTTGCAGTATGAACAAACTTGAAATTGTTGTTGTTGGTGTGAATTAGGCTTTGAGTTTGGCTTTCCACATATTCTGAAATGCCCTTTGATCTATTTTCAGTTGCTGAGCTAATTCCCATACCGAGGTCAAGGCTAATGGTATCGCTTTCTTCTAACTTGATTCTTGTATGTCCAACCATTGCTGCTGCAGCTGCGGCCGCCACTGCAGCCGGTCCTGCCATGTCGTGGCTACTAGTCCTTGTGGCTGGTACATCGTGATTGTGCTTACCCTCGTATGTGGTTATTACTGCTTTCGGATCATGAGATGCCCTCTCCACGTGTTTCCTAACAGGGCAACCGTTGTTCGTGCACTTATAATAACTCCTGCAAAATAAGTAAGCATTGTAATTAACAAGAAATATGCACACAAATATTGCATTCGGACACTTAAAGTATCTCAGAGATATGTATTTCGACAAAATTATACTGAGATTTACACGGAAAAAACGATTTTCGAGTTCGAATCGAACCTATTCATGCTTAGCTAGGAATTTGATAAAAGATGGGAACCCTAAACATGCAAAACAAGCCCACATAGCGACAATATAACGCAGACCTAGAAAAGCCAAATATAGTACTAGTGCGAATACCATCTTGACATGCAAGTAACTTGAATCTCCTTCACATAAACCTTATTTAACCTAGTATGCTTAATTATTTCAGATTTGATTTGATGAGCCAGCAAACTGTTGATACTTCAGTAATTAATGCAAAATGAAATTCTTCTACCCAATCCATTCATTAGTCAAGCATTCAAAATAAACACCAAATCAGAATCTACCTTGGCTGACACCAATACTAAATCTTGTACCCCAAAATAGAAAATATATATCAGCCATAAATCATAATAAAAGCAACAGAATATATAGCGAAAGGGTTCAACGATGACATTAAGTAGGACATAAGTTAAATTGAATTGATTACTTCTATTACGTATTTCATCGATATAAGGACATACCTAGGGTTAGGGTTGCCTCTTACCACCTTCTGGCCATACTTACGCCAGCGGTACCCGTCATCCAAAATATCAACCTCACTAAGAGTTTGTACAACAACCCTTGGCTCCCGAATAGGCTTAACAATAGGAGTGATGTCAGCATTTGCAAGTTCCATTCTTCTGCTCAACCCAAACAAAAAAAAAAAAGTCAGCAAGTAAACACACATAATGGAGAAACTTCAGGGCTTTGGCATAAACCATCACACCTTCTCTTCAAGATGGGATCATCTTCATCAATCTCATCATTAGTCCTATTTGATGCCAAGCCAATACCCTCTGGACTGTCGTCGTTTGTTGCCCGAGGAGATAGCTCTGGAGTACCGTTGGGATCAGCTGCATGACATCCCCGACCATACATACCGGATGCCCTGTCTAGAATTCAAGGGTTAGAAGAAAAAGAAAGCGAGGTTATCCTTCTTGGCAATAACTAATAAGTAAGGATAAAATACAAATCAATGAGAAATATCTGGCTGTTGTTACCATCTTGGCCTGCCAAAGAAGCCTTATCAGATCTCTCTTCTTGGACAGACATACCGGTACCAGCAGAGTATCGGCGGCTTGGTTGAGGTTTAGGGTGATCGTGTGTTCCCTTGTATATTATCTCGGTGATTTGACCGTCATGAGAGCGTTCAAACAGTTTCTTCACTTCACAGTTAGGATGTGTACATTTGTAATAGCTGCGCGGAAATTCACTCCCTTTGACAAGTTTCTGTCCATATTTTCGCCAATTGTAACCATCATCAGATACCTTCTCGGCTACGATTGGAGGTCCACTGCCTCTAGCCTCAACTTCTGATGCCTGAAGCCCAGTTGCTCCGTTTCCTTTGTGGTTAAACTCGTCCAAGTCAACTTCAACCGAACTGACCTTTTGAACAGGCGATGATAGGCTTAACTCGTTAGAAGGATCTGCTGTCTCACTTTCGGCTAATGGTGAAGATGCAAATGGTTGAGCTTTTCCTGGACCTTCTATTCGAGTAGACTGTTCACTTACATGGTTGTTGAAATCTGAAGGAACCTTAACATAAGTAAACAGCATCCGATAAGTACTAAGCAGCAAGTAACCTTCAAGATAATGTTAATCAGAACATCAAATTTGTCTATCAAAGGTTATAAGATTTAGTCGCGTGTACAAAGCGATCTCAACAATGTAATCTAAGTATCTAACTAGTCATCCTTAGATGTTAATTTAATCTGGAAGTTCGAATCGAAGGTAAAGGAACACCAAAGTCCATTCCATATCTACATCTGCTTCGAAGTTATATGCAACAAACAAAGTTCGACTAACATCAATTAATATTATTACCATATTTGATCTACCAGGCGGTTTATACTCGAAGAAGCTCAATTTTCTGTCGTCAACAGTATTATTATGGAAGCATACAGAAGTTATAGGAAATGCAGGCGATGCAGCAGAAAGCATAGAACCATGTGCTGTTTGATGAATCCTTGGAAGGGATCCTGTAGTCGGTGAAGGCTCTACCTGCAAATCGATCGAAAGAAGATAGTATATAAATAAACTACATCAAACCACAGCTAAATCAATCGAAAAAGTAAGAACACGAAACCATACAATCACCAATTTAAGCTTCACATGAGTAAGAATACGAAAAGAGTGTCGGAAAATGATAAAACTAGGGCGAGTTATCCAAATACCTGCGAACCAACCTATGAAAATTGCACTTAAGTGCTGCTTATTTAGAGTCACAAACAGAAGTTATATAAACAATTAAAATTGCAACTTGGAAAAGCCATTCCCACTTGAATATTGCACACATCATTCTAAAGTCTAAAAAAATTAGGACCATCCAGAGTATTATTAACTTCTTAAAAAAAAAAATATCTGGATCCACAATCTTTCTGACATTCGTTATGCTATTCTCATAGCACACAAAGGAAAAACAACTAAAATGGATCCACTAATACTTGGCCATGCATTTATTCGTTTGTTCCACTTATTTTATTGACAAAGAAGGAAGCAAAAACAACAAAAAGAAAGATATTAATTTTAATTATATTAAAAAAAATGGCTTTTCCTCCCCACTCTGCTATACCGTTAAATAAAAAACAAACAAAAAGGGCAAGCACCAACAAAAAGGAAGATTCATTATGTGAAAAAACAACACTGAGATTAAAATTTCTAAAAAGA